>JAAAQI020124916.1:0-31173 GCA_011800005.2 Stichodactyla mertensii
ACGTTCGAGGTATTTAAGTGTCTTATTTCATACTTGAGAAGGTTTTCACAACACGGCAATTCTCGAGAGAAAACAGTCCGATATTACTTACTTATTCATTGTCTTTTTCAACAATAAGAGCATGCGTAGATGATAATACGTCATAGTGAATGCTTTGACTCATCCCACACGGAGGAGGGAATGCAAAGAGATCACCTGATGACTGTTCGGCTTGCAAACTTTCGAGCCGTGAGGGCGGGGTTGACAATAAGCCAAGGTCTCACCAATCGACTGCTAAATAAGTGATTTTTTGCTGGGAGGTTCTTCGCAAGCCTGCATCGGATACGTTGAGTTTGTAATGAACTCCTCATTCCGAATTCAAGGGCTATAACTAGACATAGCCCTCATTAACGCATTCATCGGGATATATCACAGATACATCCCCAATGAATAACAAAGAAAACCGTGTCAAAAATGCAATAATACACTTGATTACACTCTAATTAGTACACTTTCTTTCACGGGTTAATGAAAACCACTCTATTGTGTATGTTCTTGAGTGCGGAGTGAAAAACTATAGTGTGCAGTAATTGAAAACGAAAAAATGTTACAGAATAATGAGATTATCAGTTATCACTTCATTGGAAAATCTAAATATATTTGGGTAAATTGCTGATTTCTTGCCTTTCATTTCCTATTACCCTCCCCTTCTTTTAAAGTAGGAATGGAACTCGTAAGCAGCTGAGGTTTTCCATTTTTTCCCCCCGAAACCTATAGTCCGATTCTTATTGTTAAAAACTCGTATCTAGATCGCAAGTAAACCAATCACATGAAGCTTTCTCCAGGCCCCTCTCTAAAGTACAACACACCTCTACTTGGGCCCAGAAGAACTCCACCCTCCCTTCCTGTCGTTAAAATTCTCCTGAATATTTAACGGATCATGGGAAAGTTGAAATGTCTCTAGGGATCAGACCATCACGTGTGTACCCTCGATAAGATCAAAGAAATAACCGGAAATCAAGTAATTCTGGTTATTTTCCATAGTTATTGAAGTCATAATAATTATGGTTGGTAGAAAAGGGGAAGTCCCAGGGTGCTGCTGGGATTTTGGCTCACGTGCTTTGGATTGGGGAAATATTCGATTCTGGTGCAAAATTTATATTTTACAAGGCTCGTTTATACTAACAATTTTGTCGCGCGAGACTCGAGTGCGATCTCAATGGCGAATTTATCACAACCCAAATCGCACTAAATTTCGAGCATGTTCTAATTGCTGGCGACTTATGCGCGGTCTGTCGCCTTAAAATCGCGGCTCCAGTCGCGCGACAAAATTGCCAGTGCAAACGGACCTTTAGAATAGTGCTATGGGACGAGAAAACACAAAATACACTACAAAGCGTTAGCAATCGTGTTTTTTTTTTCCCAACTGCGGAATGAATAAGTTACGACGTGTTCGACGCTTGCGACACATGTTTCTCTGAACACGCGCAGTATTTTCCCAAAGCGCCACCGATTTGCCGTACAAAACTTAATTTCCTCGCTTTATGACTAAGGGATGATCTTGCTACAGTAGGAGAATAACTGAACAATACATATGTACAAATATAATGAACAAACATGCTATCAACATTCCTTTTTACACTAGCTCTACTAATCAAACGGTTAAGAGTTCCATAAAGGCCACCGTAACAGCGCTTCTAGGAAATGACCCTTCATGACTGGCTCGTGTGATATAGCACGAATCACAGGAACAAAATATGTCTGTCACGTGAAACGGAAAGATTCGTGCCATCCAGTGAATCTGTAGTTATGAGACGGGTCGATAGACTCTCGGGCGATAGACTCTCCTCTTTCCCGCAAATTCGCAAGACGTTTCACAAAAAGGCTTGTTTTTTTTTGTTCCTGGACTCAAGAGAACGGGAACACCCAGTTTTTAAAAAAAGGGCTACATCTCGACAGTTTCAAATCTCGACGTGCATGATATAAATGGTAGAAAACAATGTTATTATTTACAAGGCTTGTGGGCTGGAAGAACCAAACGAATCAATAAATTATTTTTTTTTACACTTTACAAATTGTCGTCGTCATCATCGCTTAAAGGTTCGTATTTATCAGACAGGATGGGTACTGGTTCCTGTTGCCTTGGTAACACAGGGGGACACGGAGACTGAGCCCGCCCCATGTTTATGTACGACACCGGAGAAGAACGAGCACTGCTTGAAGTAGAACCGATATTCAGAGACAGCGGTGAGAAAGGGAACATCGTATTTCTCTGCGTTTGTAACCTGGAATACGACAGCGAAGAAAAATGGGTAGCACCGCCGCTCTGGATGCTTACCGTGTAGGTAAAACTAGATGTTTGAGAGGTAGCATGGCCTTGGCTCAATGGCTGCCATACCGGAACAGGTGAGATGTTATCGACTTCAGATTTCTCGTCCACTGATTCAGGCGATGGGGGCGATATTGGAATAGTATCGGGATATCGCCAATACGGGTCAGCATTGACAGTAGACATGCTTTCCGTGTGTTCAAATGATTGGACGTCACCAGCGTCACTTTCAGGTCCAATATCCGTATCGATTTCACCGCCTTCAACGTCAAGGGGAGCCTGTGTATCTGCAGTCTCGCTTCTAACGTCTGATATGGGTGCCAGACTATCGCTAGATACAGTGCTGATGTTACTTGGCATAGTACTAGAGGTAGCTGGATCTTCACAGATATGGCTTGCTGTGTCAGCGATTACAGTATCCGGTGTCTCGGAGTGTTCTGAAGACGCTACCGTACTATCTAAATGTAAGTCTACACAATATTCCATGGTACGAGCATCGGCTTCATTGGCCGCCGAATCCGTGTGTCGAGGGACTTCTTCGTCTGTAGAAGCGTAAGTCTCTTGCGAATCAATGTCGATATCAATATCAGCATCCACTTCTTTTTTTCTTGGCGAATCCGTAAATTCTTTTGGAGGTAATGAATCAGAGCTTTCGACTAAACCTGAACTTATTTGTGTACAGACGTCTGTATCGCCTACACTTTCTGTGGTCATATCTTCTTCCTTGTTTTCCTGCATAGGTTCAGCTTCATTCAAGGCTGCATCAGAAGTATTCGTATCCCCACCGCCCTCTGATGGTAAGTTGGTCGAGGATACGGAGTTGTTGGTACCATAATTCGGAATATACTCGCCCACAAACGTTGCAACCATAGAATGCCTTTCGTTTTCATCAAAATCGGATAGCCCTTCCATGCTGTCTTCCCTGTCTACTTCCATTATATGACCTTGGGGATCTACGAGCATTTCAGGTTCAGGGATCGAGGACTCTTCGTCTTGATCTGGTAAATAGATCTCAGATCCTTCTCCTTTACCCTCCTCTTCCTCATCATCATCAACAGTATCATCATCATCATCATCAACATCATCATCCTCATCCTCATCATCATCATCATCATCAAGATTATCATCACCATCATTTAGGCTTCGTTCCTCAGACAACGGTGAACTAGCTTCCTCTTCTAACGACAAACCTCGGGTGGTAGAAATAGCTAGGTTTGTGTCAGCACTCAAGATGTTACTTGTCTCGTACGATCGAGACACTTCAGAGCTCGATATCATTTTTACTTCTTGTTCAACCTCTTCTGACAGCCCTGCACATTCTCTTTCTTCCTCACCATTCAGACCCGGATCTACGTGACTGACAGACGGTTGTTGGTTATCGCTAGAGTCCGCCGCAAGCCCAACATCATCTCTCACATAATGACAATCAGGTTGACCTTCGACTTCATCTACAGTTGATGACTCCACTACTGTTCTGCCGTTGGTGGGAGAAGATCGAGTAAGGGAATCTGGCAGACTTTGCTCTTGCATCTGTGCATTATCACTAACCACAGAACTATGGACGACTGAGCTTGCTGCAATAGCAGGCGCCCGAGAAAGAGAGTCTGGTTCACTCTGTCCTAGTACCTCCTCAGTGGTAGAAGACTGGACAACAGATCCACCGTTGGCAGCAGAGGGGGATCGTGAAAGTGAATCTGGTTCATTTTGTTCGTCTTCTCTATCAACTGACGACTGGACAACTGCATTGTTTTCAGAAGATGACTGAGGTGCTGAGTCCGGTTGACTTGGTTCTTCTGCTCTTTCGACGTCACTAACAGCAGAAGACTGGACAACTGCATTACTATCAGCATTAGACGGTGATGAATGCGGTTGGTCTTGAATTCGCGTTCTTTCACTTATATCAGAAGACTCAACTACTGCACTGGTTTCAGTAGAAGATGACAGAGATTGTGAATCTAGTTGGCTTCGTTCTTCGTTGATAGCAGAATGGATCATTGTACTGTCACGGGAAAGACCTTGAGTCCCATTACTGCTATCAACAGATTGAGACTCTTCGCTTGTACCCCCTAAAGTATCAGGAGTGTGTGGTTTTGTGGACTGGATTGTATCAGAGGACTCTGGTTCTCCATTATTCGAGCTTTGGGAAGGAGCAGCATTCGTGTCATCATCGAGTCTTTGTGAAACAGAGGAGAGTGCTTTTGAAGTTCGTAAGCCAGAGATTTGTGACAGCGGAGAATAGCTTGTGGAGGGTTGGGGTTGTGCGTTTTCATTCAGATGTGAATTTGGTTGACTATCATAGCTCCTTTCCTCTTCTCTGCTTCCACTTGGCTGCGGGCTAACCACGCTTACGGTACGTGAGTCAATTAATACGGGGTTGGTTGTGTTATCTAAGGAGTCCGAAGGTTGGGGATGAGAAGACGCACTGGTATCAGAAGGTTGCGGACTCGAGGTAGGGCTAGAAAAGCAGCTTGGGACAGCTGTATTAAGAACATCATCAGAAGATTGCGAGGCTGCAACTTGGCTGGGAAATGCCTCTTGGGAATTCAATGAAGGCTGTGATACAGCAACTTCTCCTGTGTCTGGGCTAGCAACTTCAGCCCTGGCTTGGAAACGAGTGTCATCACTCGACGAAGGGTGAGCCTGAACTGAGGGTTCTAATGCATTGCTTGAGTCAACTTCAGTAGCAGCCTCGTCCTTTCCTTGTGTGGTATCCTCTTCTTCATTCCTTGGAGACATGGAATTACTTGTACTAGCAAACGTTAAATGCTGCGAGCTATCAGCCATTGTCTTAGATATATATCCCCCTTCTATTCGAGAAGCCTGCTTATCATCCCCACTACGTCTGCTGTCCATAGTTCCAGGAGTTTGTGCACGATCCTCTGAATCATAATCTTGGTCAGACGACCCCGTAGCTGTGCTGCTAGTGTGGACTTCATCATCTTTAGAGCCTGAGGCTTTAGCAACAGCTTCTTTAGAATCATTAGACCCTTGTTGGCCTTGTGTATCAGATACATGTGGAACTTTATCTGTGTCAATTTCAGAGGAACTAATGGACGAAACAACACTGGAAATGGACGGTGACATGACACCTGAATTTGTAACGTCAAAAGAACTGCGTGAAACGGGAGGTGTTCTGTATATGGTTCCAGTGTCCACAGTTGTAGCTGGTATCCTCGATAAAGACTCTGAGCCTTTATTCAGATGTCGCCTATCTATCTCGTCTTGGCGAGATCTTCTCTCTTCAAAGCCATCCCCTTGTCGTTTATCCGACACTGTTGAGCTTGGTATCAATTCATCACCACTTTCGGGTACGTTTTCGGTCTCTTCAGCTGATAAAGTATCGCTATCACTCGCTTCATGGTCGAATCTGTGTTCAGAATCGTTTCCTCTCATGCGCTCAAACTCTTGAAATCTTTGAGGTTCATCAACCTTTCCCGTGTATGTTCGGTTGACTTCACTAGAGGGGTGTTGCATTGAGTCAGGCTCCCTAATGACACTCACTTTGGTATCTATAACCCGTTTCTCTGCAGTTACAGGACGCAGGACAGCACCTTGTGGTGCATCGCGATGTGCTTCAACTTGAATACCACTCGTACTTGGGTACGCCTTTAGGTGGGATTCAGTTTTTACGAATGTGAGCTGCTTGTCTGAACTGTCTATGTGCAATCTTCTGGGTGACTTCGAAGGTGTAGGCCTTGCAGTTTTTCCCTCATCCTCAACTTCCACTTTTTCTCCTTCTGGCTTCACACGAGATGAATGTGGTTGTGCAGGCTCTGCTGATGTTAATCTTATTTGTTGCTGATATCTAGACATTCCATGAATGCCTTGCTCTCTTCTCGATGCTTCTAATAGGTACTCAGCAACGAGTCCAGAAGGATTCCCGAGACCACCCTCCTGCCATTGCCTGCCTCCTGGGGGCACGACTACCCTGGATATACTACCCATAACAGGATTTTGGTTCGTCTGTCCACGTGCTTGAGGCGGTATACCAGTCTGTTGTAACAAAGTAGACTGTGGAATGACATTGCCAGTTTGTGCTTCTAAGATGCTGGACGGCGGTAGGTAGGTGACTGTTTCGAATATATTTCTAACAAATGGACGCTGGCCATACTCGAACGGTGCTCTTTCGTCACTCCTGCTTTGAATCCCAGAATGCTCCTCCGGGGTAAAACTGCTTGGTTTTGGTTCTGGTCTTCTGTGGCGAGTGCTGTCATCTGTTGATACCGGAGAATAACCCGCTTGTACTCCAGGGGCTGAAGAGGGCCTGGAAATCAATGGTGGCGGTCCACCTTGTCTTGGAGTTTGCTGTGTCGAACTAGTGATGACAGCAGGGCTGGTAGATTTTCGAGGTATCAACGGAGGAGGTTTTTCAGGACTCACGACTGACTGAATGCCGTGTAGACTTTGTGGTGAAGCTAGTCTGGATGGACTTTTAGAATCTGTTACTACGGCGCCCGGTGTGGTAGAGGAACTAATCGGAGTGTTGGACATGCTGTCTTGATTTGACTTCTTCCCAGTTATGGGTGTTAGTGGGGGTGGCTTAGGAACCAAACCAGTGGAAATCCCATACCGAGGCGTTTGCGGAACTGCTCCTACGTCATGAGTAGATGGTATTTCTTGGCCAAATCTATTTGAAACGTCTGCACGAGAGTTTTTATAATCCTTATCTTCGATTTCCGGAGATTTCGAATTCTTTGATGATTCAGCGTCCGTTTGGGAATTCTTGCGTTCTCTTTTCTCATGTGGGATGAGTTCCACAGGCCGAGCCAGTGCTGCTACATCAACTAGGGTAGCCAGGTTGGACATTAAATCTTCCTGTGTGTTCTTCTTTCTAGTTTTGGTATTTTGACCACTTTGTCCTTTTGTGATGGATCGGGTGTTGTCAGACACAAGAAGCTCTCCCCTCTCAATGACATTTCTATCGGCCGTCTCCTTGTCTTGCTTCGATTCATTACGCACAATGTGACAGATAGGCGATTGAACTTTTTCTGGGACAACTTCTTTCAGCTCTTGTCTCCCGCTGTGCAGAGGTGGCTCTTGCTTTCGTTCTACTTTAACGTCGTGGTAACTATAAGGTCTCGAGTGCACTGGAAATCTAACATCTCTTGTTTCACTTTGGATATCATGCCTTGGATCATAGGTTGTTCTGGTAAACTCTGGTCTTAAGTGTGATATCACGGTTGTTGCTACAGCTTCTGGTCGTGAAAGAGATCTTGATTGCGCGCTACTGTGAACAGCAGTCGCCTCGGGATAAGCGCGAATCCTCGCTTCCCGCACATGTTCGCGAGAGGGATCTATGCTAGGCACTGGTATACTTTCTCGTCCCATTACTTGTAGGGGCCCCTGTCTTGAGGAATGAAAGTCGCCCCTAATGGCTCCCATCATTTCCGGTCTCTTGTCATGAATAGGCACCTTGTTTTCATCTTGTGGGCTCGGATGATGATGAACAACACTCGTGTGTGGATCGTGCCTGGAAATCATACGCGAGTCTGCACTGGTCTCTTTCTTTGACACTAGATAAGGATGAGGTTCGTGGCTTGACTCTGAACTGAGGTCCTGTCTGTGGTCTGGGTAAGGTAACCCTGTTCTTGGGTCAAGTTTCGACACCGACCTATTATCTGTCCTTGGATCATGAAAGGAAAGAGACCGCATGTCACGCTTTATTTCATGACGTACATCAGTTCTTAAACCCGGAAGACTTTGCTTTAGATCAGACTTAGGTTCTCGTCTCACTACGACATCATCTCTTATGTCTTGCTTCAAATCTGAACGAGGCAAATAAACATCGCTTTGTCTATGATCTGAAGGGGGATTAGATCTGATCTGTTCTTGATAACGGGATATATCTGGCTGATCTCTAGGTGATTCAGCATACAACTTTCGAGAATCTTGTCTTGTATCAACTCTTTGTTCTGGGGTTCTGGATGCAATTCTTTTGGGGGCTCCCTCGTTGACATCAATACGCACAGGTTCTGGAAATACGAGCTTTGATCGAGGTTCTGATGCCAAATCTGGTATGACAGCCGCTTTGCTGCGTATATCAGGCAAGGACGTTGGTCTGACTGGCGGCCCTACAACTTGGAGGTAAGCCGGCGATTTAGAGGTAGGTCTTTCGGAGGGAGAGTAAGACTGAGGATATGCTTTTGCTTGCTCTACAGGTCGACTGGATGATGGATGTTTAGATGGTTCAGCTGGCGAGGAAGCACGGACTCGTGCATCTGCTCCCACTGAATGACCAGGAAGTAGATGAGGTGATGTGCGAGGCAGGAATGGATGATTCAGATCATGCTCAGAGATCTCTGCAGAACGACTTGTAGAAGGCCCTGGTCCACGGAGGGGTTGACCGGGTAACTTATCTTCTGTTTGTTGGGTACGTGAGTGATGCGCTAACTCTTCCAGAGCTCTATAGCTGTGCACGTTTGATCCAGATGGTATGCCACTGTACTGAAATGCGTGTACGGGATGAAGATGCCCATACAAGCCCATTTTCATATGTCCAGGACTTTCACGACCATTCATTCCTCTTTGAGACATGTCTTGCAAAGCCAGTTGTGAAAACGAGAGTGGCATCTGGACCGGATGATGATACGGATGGCGTGATGGGCCCATGTACATGGCATGGCCATAGTGAGCTGCTTGGTTCATAGCGGCAAGTGCATGTGGATGTACATGACTATGCACAGCCTGAGCTTGGGCGGCTTGCGAGAGAGCATTAGCTTGGACTTGCTGAGACTGTATGCGTACCATATACGAAGGTTGAAACGGCGAGGTGAAATCTGATCCCTGCGAATATTCCATGGGTGCAGCTATACAAGACGGAAGATTTTTGTACTTTCTGACAGCCTCCTTTTGTTCATGGTCAGCTAATTTAGTATCTGGAGGTTTGGATGGAAAAACTGTCTCTTCCTTTTTCCTACCATCGCCCCTCTTTGTCACTTCCTCTTCGGTGTGAACTTGTGCCATAGCTTTAAGTACTGCACGCGCAGAGTCCGGAGGGCGACTAGATGGTAAATTTGCCACCGAAGAACTACCACTGTCCCTAGTCAGATCCACCATCAGAGGAGCCGTGCTAGTTTTAAAACTTCCTTCTGCATCTTTGGCTATGACGGGCCTTGGTTTGGGGATTCCAGTCTGAATCACCTCCTGTCCCGGAGATTTAGAAAGACGACTTTCCCGTAGAATTGACTGTGTGGATGCCACTTGTATAAGTGGGGGTGGTGGTTTGAGGCTATCACTGCCGGTAGATCCGGGTGGTACGGGGTCGGTGCGTCCGTGATGTATGGTACTCGTACTTGGTCCTAGGACACGTTGAGGGGTATTACTTCTTACCGCTTGTGATGTCTTGGATTCAGTGATAACAGAAGTTTGATTATAACCTGGAGAAAAATCAAATAGACAATCGATAAAAAAATCAACATTAGCACGAACGAACATTCATAAACGAAAATGGAACAATTAGATGAAACTGGTCGGAATCATACAGTTCAGACCGGCATTACGGACCACTTAGCTGAAAATGTTTGAGATCATTCTAATAAATAATTTATTACTTATTCACTTCGGGTAGGGCGATAGTGGTCCTGATCAATGGTCTTTTGTGGCCTTTGTGTAAACCTCAGTTCGGTTCACATAACAAACGCGCGGCAAACGAACTCTACCAATATCCCCCTATCCGGATCTCACACTCGGTCAATAACCTCCATGCCTTGTATGCACGCCAATGTGATTAAAAGGTGCGATGTGTGAGAATTTGGTTAGAATCACAAAGTCAATTTTTTTTTTTTTATCTCGAATTACGGCATCGTTAAAAACTAACTAAATAAATAATGTGTACCTGGTGATCGGGCTCTAACATGAATAACAGATGTGCTGGACTCGGATGTTCTAGTGCTATCACTAGTTTCTCCTGTGGCCTGTTTCCTGGTCGACTGTGATGACTGTGATGGTTGTGTATCGATGATCACGATATCAGGACAAGAATTCGAATCGCCGTGAGACGTTGATGGATTACTGGTGTTTGGATGAATGGAACTCTGAACCTTTCTGCTAGCGTCTGGAACAGAGTCTATCGGTAAATGAAATAAAATGAAATGTTAAACATTAATAACGCGCAAATTCTATATGAATATCACATGCGCGGGACCGCCATTGACGTGATCATCCGAGCCACGTGAAGGTCTAACCATTTATAGATGTTAATACAAAGGCAGCACCTTCTCCTCAGTTATTTTAAGACCCTGAGTGTTGGTCCGGCCGGGGCTTGAACCCACGACCTCCCGCACAACAGACCGATGCTCTTTCAACTGAGCTTATAGGGTCGCGGTCCGGCACAAAGAAATGGCAAATATTCATTAACTATCCTGAAATTTGAAATGAATTAGATAAAGCAGCTGTGGTTTTGAAGCCGACTGCTTCGGGTCCCCCCCCCCCCCCCTTTACCGTTTTGAATTCCCTGAATCTGCCCACGAGAAAAACGTCATGAATTTCCAATCCCGCACAAAGAGGTGGATGCAATAGCTGGCCCTTGTGGGATACAAGTACAATAGCGCATTCCACTGTGTCTTACAAGCAGGGCTATTGGCTCGTAATCCATCATTTAGGCTACGGGTCCAAATGTTCAAAATATACTGACCTGTTTTACTTGACGGTGAAACTCCAGCTCTGTTGGTCTGATCTGCGGTATGATGTACAACAAATGGCGAAAGCCTTTTTGTAGATTGGGTCACAACTTGCGGCTCGGGGGTGTACGGATTTTGGTGTCTTGTAGGGTCCTGATAGGCTGTGTGCGAAGAGCCCGGGCCGGCTTCTGGGACCATAGAGGTGTGTGGGTACAGGATCCCTGGATGGGACACAGGCAAATGCATTGGCGTTCCATGCTGGAAGCTCACAGAAGGCGAGGCCTTTGGCGCAGGTAGACCAGTGATGCTAGATACAGAGGAGGGAGGGACAGAGGTAGCTTGCTGTACTGTAGTGCTATTAGTAGTAGTGCTTTCACGCGCTGGCCTTGGAGAACTTCTACCGTGTATAGCGGCTTGTGATACGGCAACTAAAAGACCTGGAGTAGAGCTGGTCAGTACGATGTGCGGTGTTGAATGGACTGTGGTCAACACACGTGACTGGGCCGATTGCACGTCCGTCACGTGACTGGTGGTCGGAGTAGTATCAGAAGCTATCGTTGAGGCGGCAGTTGTGCTTTTGTCGTTTGGAGGTAAACCCGTTAGCAGGCTTCCTTTAGCGTTTCCATTGCTGCTTTGCCTTGTGGTTGGTCGAGTCGATGGTGATGGGGATGGTGATGGTTTTTGTTCTGCTGCTTGACTGGAAGCATTTTTGCTTGCTTCTTCGGCCTTCTGAGCACGTTGCATCTAAAAGTTTATAATAGAAATAGAAGAATTTTAAAAAATCACGTATAAATCAACGGTGAAGGTAACTAATGTGCTTAGCGTTCTGTCAGTAAAGGAATGGGGTAAGGGAAGGTAGAAATAGGACAGACTGTACAAGCACATGAAGCTGGAAACGCGCCATATCCAAGCACTTCGATCATGCTTTTTCTCTTTTGATTGGTTTTAATTGTTGAAAGCCAATCACAAGATATTCTTCAGTTTGTCTCCTATACGATGATTTTCTACGATTTCCCAGATAGAGCAAACATAAAAAAGTTAGTACGGTAGAAAAAAAGTTGGTAGAATCAATACTTAGAATATTGTCAGATGGGTTATAGGCACTTTGAGAAAGACTTGGACCCTCGGAATGAATTCAATCCAGTGTTAGATTAAAATGTTTCTAATCCCTTACCTTGGATGCTTCATACTCGGCTACCATGGCCTCGAGGTGAAATTTCTTCTTGTAGTTAAAATAAAAGTTTTTACACTGTGCGTCTGTCTTGGTGAGAACCATTCTTGAAATGGCTGCCCAATCTCGACCATTCTCACGTAAACCTGACAAAGAAAGACAATGATGAAACAGGAGTCTTTTAGCAAGGATGTATGTCATTTTAATGCGAAGAACTTTAGAAAGTTACACGTAAATCAAGGAATCAGGGATAGACCTTTAGGACATAAACACGAAAACGAGGTCTAAGGGCCTAGATTTCATGTAAACTAAATTAAAAGACTGCAATTATGACAGACAATGAAGACAAAGTTTCTCTACGAGATATCCCTGGATCAAAACTTTCAGACTTTCAGCGAACAGCACGGAAACCTTGATGGTATACTGCGGCGGGCTTTAGAATGTTGTATTAAGTCAGCAAAGCTGTGTTTATAATCTTAATCTGAAGAAAAGTGCATGGAAAGTCAAATAATATTCCTATCACAGTACAGCTGTACGGAATTTGGGAGATGAAAAGGCATTGCTAGTCATCTTCGCCTCATGAGAATGGTAAGACAGTTGGTGTTAATCAACTAAACAAAAAAAAGTGTGCAAGGGATTCTGGTAGTAGAGGTTCATGACGCAATAAAGCAAGTGTCCTATTTTTAGTAATAGTTAAATATCCACTAATAGTTTTACCTTGCTTGGCTATTTCCATCTCTCCCTCTGTCCAACGCGATGTCTCAGGGTGTTCTAGTCGACAGAAAAAAAACACATGGCACTTAAATTTCGTTGATCCACTGGCTGGGTTTCCCAGGATGCAAGTTTACTAAAAACGCCGTAGCAAATCGAAAATAGGAACGAATATTTCGACTTGTTTTCCGGATCCAGGATTTTTTTCTTTTTTTGAGGGGACGCACCGCCAGATTTTTTGAGGGGTGCACCATTTATGATGGGTACTCGGGTACTCGAGCACCCCCAGCTGCACCCCCTGGCTTTGCCTGACATAGTACAATCCGGATTTTTGGTATTGACCTACACAGCACGTACACTTCTCTTATACAAACACGTGACTTTGTCTCTCGAAGGTGAATCAACTTTACGTTCGGTTTACATGACAAAGATCTAGGTTAAGCGTGTCACACGCGGCGCCCTTAATAATCCCACAATGAATTTTCTCAACCCCAGTAGACGAGTTATCTCTGTTTTTTTCGTTTACATGTAGGGCGATGAGTGAAATGTAGCCCTAGTGTTAGGATCTTCCTGCCTGCGAGACAGGAATATCTTACTGCTACGAAGATCATAGTACCCGAAAGGAACCTACTAGACAAAATAAGGCGTCCACTCGCCCATCGCGTTATACACGCACAGTTGAGAAAATATAAAGAACGATAAACAAGCGTAAAAGTGGCACGAGGCGTACGTGTGTCTATAACGCCATAGGCGCGTGGCTTTGTTGTCTAATTGATAAACAGCCTGTGTGTTGATTTTCCTAGTGCTAGGGTTGTCCTTCTCTAATGTAGACAAAGCCTAAAGTTTACTAAATACGAAGCGCCTACCTCTTTGTTTATGCCCAGATGACATTGAATTCGAGATGGTGTTACGGCTGGAGGTAGATATGGATGGTGTTTGCGAGCTATTGCTGTGAGTGTTCTGGTGAATGGATGAAGGATCATCGTGATCACTCTCTTCTGCCGAGTCTGTCATCTCGTCGCCTTCATACTCGCCATCCGAGCCACGTTCACGCCTGTCAAATAATCAGACTACTGTGTTTAGATTTGATATTAAACAAGATCTGCCGTGAGATATTCGCACTGCATATACTGTGCGTCTCAAGGTCGCGACTCTTGTCAGATACGCTACTCCTAAAAAATTGTGAATCGTTTCAACCGTAGAAGTCCACGAAAACCAAATAGACATCTGGTGAGTTGATTTTGTCGAAGTTCAACTGTTATCAGTGGCGCGCACTTTGCATGCCCCTTTTCTCCATCAAGGTCTATACACACTAAGGGTTTTGCTCCAGGAGCCAGCTCCAGGGTCGTTTTGCTCCTGGAGCAAAAGCCTTAGTGAGTATAGGCCAAAGATTTCATGTAAAAATCATGTAAAAAACGTTGTGGCGAGAGCAGAATTTCGCCTCCGGCTGACACTCCCTGATATTTAACTGGTAAATATCAGCGAGTATGACCACACCATGCAGCGAGCTCCCGCAGCATGCTCTCTCGTCACAGTGTAAGCTACAATGTAGTTGTGCAAAATGACCTGGGAGCCTGCCCCTGGAGCAAAACCTTTAGTGTGTATGGACCTTCAGCACTCCGCCGTTAAAAGCTAAAAGCACACGGATTAAGAGAAACGGAGAACTACTTGTAGTATGAGAATGGTGTTTAAAGTAAAAGTTACTAACCCACTATCCGTCACACCATCTTCTCCTGTCTTGCGTCCTGAGCTGGCGAAACGATTTGTAGACAACTACACGAAATAGAAAAACAGAAAGAAAGGAAATTAGAATATTGAATTTGACCACGAGTATTCCACGCGTCATTGTGTGTACACACGAGCCTTAAGGCGAGTGTGTATACAAAGAAAACACAAGTGACAAGTGGGATATTCCATGGTGTGCCACGAGAAAGCATTGTATAACTATTTTATACCACGACATAGAAAACACAAATGCATGATGGGAAGGATTCCTGCATTCTGATTGGCTGTATTTTCTACGGGTGGGTGATAGAAGATAATATAGAAACTCACCACTTCTCTCCGTCTTCGCTTGTGGGAATTTTTCCGTGATAATTGTTTATAATTTTCTTTCTTTTTCGATTGGTAATAAAAGAGTATGCAGTCAGCCACACTCTGTTGGCAAAACAGAAATATAAAATTGTCAGAGAAGCAAATAACTAAATAAAAGGTTATCATGGACTCTAAAAGAGCAACATGCATGTGATTATGTGAGAGTCACAGTACCTTATTTTCAATACATGTAGCTATCAATTCAAAGTTTTTGGGAGAATCAATATATCTGGTGAGAGAAACAAGACACATCTAGAGAAATACTAAAACAATAATAACAGTTATTACAAGTGGCGAGTCTCTGAGGATGCTCCAGAAAACCTTCAGGGAGGGTCATCTACAAATGGAGAATCCTGCTTGTATCTTAGCAACACAGGAAGCCGAAAGTGAGTGAAAGAATAGTGTAACAATTATATCGAGCCTTGTGTAGAATTTGTGTAATTTGACAGGCTTTTTTTTGCCTGAGGCAAATGTATATTATATACGGGGCAGATGATGTGCACAGTTGTTTTAATATGTAAGACTATATAAAGTAACCAAAATAAGACAACTTACTTTTCTTTGAATATCTGTTTTTCTTTGTCAGTCCAAATGTTACGATATTTTCGTTCATTCAGAAGAGCAAGTGGATCTCTGATCAATCCTGATAATAGTAAATTAACACGGTGAGGAAGAGGAGGAGGCAGCAGGAAGGGGCCAGAGGATTTTCTATTGGAGCATGCACCAGCACCCCATTTTTACCATACACCCCAGGATTCCATGAATATTATCCAACAGGGGGGCACTGGCAAACTGTAAGGTGCTGAGAAGGTCAACAGTTTAGGCCTAATGGCAAGACAGATACTAAAACAAGGTTGGTGATCCATACTGTACATTATAGACCAGAAATTGTCCAATGAGAGCGTGTAAATTACCTTCCCACATAATAAATACATTTATTTTGTAGGACTCCATATCCTCACCATTTCTGTTGATGAATGTTCGTTTTCTCTCGTGCTTGTCAAGCATGGGTGGAGGATCCACAGCTAAGGTCCTCATGTGTTTTTCATTAGCTTCCTGTTCATTCAGATTGTCCACAATCTCATTGAACTCTGCTTCACTTCTTGCGACAATACCCCAACTACTGCGAGCACCCATCCTATTACACAAAAACAGTTAGTGCAGGACTGGTGCTAAGACTTTATTTAGACAGGGTAGCCCTCCCTCCCTCAGACCTCCCTCCCTCCTTTCTTCCTTCTTTCTGGAATCTGGGATCTTAAGGGCACACATGTATGAGGTTGTGCACAAGCATGTGCAGAACCAGAACTTGAGAATTTTTATTTTGATGATGTCATGAAAATATTGTTTGCACATGTTATCTTTTTCTGAAATAACTCAAAAACTAGATGGTGAAATGTATTCATAATTGTATGTATTTTTAATCATGTAATGGTTAAGCAATTGTCAAAATATTAAGAAATTCAGAAATGGAGTTTTTTATTTGGCAAATTCAAGATTTCGCATTATTTCAAATTCTGTAGTACCAAATGTTTTAGTATTGTGTCAAATGAAAGGTAAGGTAACAAACTTTCATCATGAAAAGTTTTGAAAAAATTCACTGTGAAAAACTTGAGTTTTTCATTTTTTAATGAAAAGAATGGCCTTCATCATAGCTGACGTAGTGTTACCATGGTAACCTTATATGTGATCAGCTTCATAAAAATTGAATCCTAAACTCATGAACTTTAATATGGTTAGCCTATTGGGTATCAATGTGTGAGCCTGCATTAGCCATAGATTACTAAATTAAAATAAATATGTTCTATTGATTGGAACTACTGAAAACTCTAGGGAGCCACCTTAAGATTCCAGGCTTCATCAAATAAAAAATGATGTTTCCTTTATCAGAATAACTTAATTCATTTAATATTCTTGTTTTCTTTACCTTGAGAATCTTTCAGCTTGCTCTCTTTGCTTTCTTATCTCAGGAAAAATTTTTTCATAGAATTCCCTAACTTTTCCATCTTTGGCTCTTTGAAGGAAGAATAACACAGTAATTAAATTAATAAAATTCAGAAGATCCCCCCCCAGAAAACATCCAAAATCCACCCCTGATAAGCATAAATGGTTTGAACCCTGGAGTGTAGGTTTATTGTAAAGTGTGATCATCTGGGTGAGTGTAATGTTGGTGATGGTGACTGAAGTTTCGACAATCTGAGCGAATAACAGGGTTTGTGCTGAGGTATCCACTTAAACTTCAAGGACTTTTCAAGGAGTATTCAAGGATCCAAAAATGATTATTTGGGGAGTACATTCAGCTTGCTGAGTTATGAGATTACACGTTATTTTTATTTGGCCACTTAAACTTAATTAAACTTCAGCAAAGTACTTAAAAAAGGGACGATAACGCCTGGTTGATATTGTATCTTGCTTGTAGTTGATGGCTGCTTGATGTGGAAAACATGCTTTTCAACTTTTTAATTGATTAAAAATTTCAGAACCTTGCAAGTAATGATCAAAGCAGAAAATCAACATTAGGAGTTTAGCTAAAATTTTAAAATCAAGTGCCCTTGAAAACGTTAATTAAATTCAAGGAGTTTTCAAGGTGTTTAAGGAGTAGCACAAACCCTGGAATAATGTTTTTATAGTTATGCAGACATAAGTCTTTGAATGGTTAACAGTATCTCTTATCACCAATGGCCAATATTGCTTAGTGATAATGACGTTTTTATGAAGTAAGTGTACAAAATGTATACTGTACATACACGTACCTTCTTTTTGGATTGTTTTCTAGTCTCTCCATCTTCTTAATCCATGCTCTTTTTAATGTTTTATACTCTTTACATAATTGTCGGTTCTGATAATTAAAGGATGTACATATCCAGCTCAAATGGTATTGAAACCTTAAATTAATTTGCATTATTTTTACTTAGCATCATCATTATAGTCTATTAACTATGGCCTTATGGTTGAGAGTAGAAGTGGCAGAGACACTGCAATAAAATGTGTCATTATAATGGCCCTGGAGCTAAGGATTCATAGGTTGATTATTTTTGAGTTACCTAAACTGGAGAACATAAAGAAAAGCCACCAACATTTACGGCCATCCATAGTTTGATGAAATTGTGTTTTGCCATGATTGGCAACAACATGAAGACATCCTCTTAAGGTGATACATAGATTGTGTATTTCATAACAAGAATTATACAGCATGTTAAACTTACTTTTATCTCCTTTTCTTGCCTTCTGAGTTGAAAGTACTTAACAAGCTTAGCCTTGACAAATGGAGCCCTTGGTTTAAAAAGGTAGAAAAAATGAACACTTTCTTCAGCATTTTAATTTTGAATATTTTTAAGAGATATTAGGTACAAGTTGAACCAGGAAAATGATGTATATGGTAAACTAACAGACAAAAAAATCCAGATGAGGATCTTTTTGAGAGTGGTGGGGGTACACCTCCATTATTATTATGAGGATGGTGCACCATTTATGACTGGGACTCAAGCACCAAAGGCAAATAATGCTAAATCTTCTGTTATGTATAAATTCACTTGTGTGGGATGTAATTCTCATTATATTGGCGAAACTTCGCGTCATTTCACAACAAGGATCAAGGAGCACACTTAAACGGATAAAAACTTGCACATTTTTAAACATCTTAATAATTCTCCTAACTGTAAAAACCAGTATACTTCAACTTGTTTTACTATTATAGATTCAGCTAAAACCTCTTATAGCCTAAAACTCAAAGAGCCTTTCCACATTAAAAGAGAAAAACCTGAACTCAATATTCAAGTTCAGCATGTTAACACTTTTCTCAGTTTATAATCCATATATCCCTATCTTGCACTTTGATTCTCTCACTTACTGTCCTAGTCATACTTTTCATTGTTATTCCTCACCCTAGATGATCTTCTATTATAATCCTTTTGCTTATATAATACCTTGTAATCATTCACTTATCATTACTACTGAAGATGGCAGTTGTACTAGCCGAAACATGTCTAGATTAAAAAAGATAATCGTATAGCTAAAGTTTGTTATTTTACTCATGCTCACAAGACCATGTGGAAATGCTAAATCCATAATTGACTGTAAGTAGCTCATCCCTCCTCTGGATGTGCCCCTGATATAGTGGACTAACAGGTAACAAATGGACAAATAATGAACAGAGGTTTCAATAGAAGGTAGCTACCAGCAGTCCATCACCAGGTAATTCACCTCTTACCACTGGCTATTTAACAATCAGCAGTGTCAATAAAAAATTAAAAACAGAAGTAACACAGCCACCTGTTTTTTCAAAGAGACCCTTACTTCAAAAACTACTGAATCTTCTGAATGAACAGAGTGTAAAACTAATGAAGAGGTAACAGTTAAACCAAACATCAAATTTTATTGGAACCCTGAAACAGTCTCTGGGCTGATCTAATTGATGGCACTGCTAATTCATGGATTAAATTGGAATTTAGCGTGTGGGGTTTTGCAGGGGAGAAAAATTAGAGAAACCTAAGAGCCTAATAACTAACAGCAAAGCGATCATTTTTCATGCACCCCCTTAGAGATACTAATTTTTTTCAGGACTCCCTATTTTAATTCTGTGAATTTCAAGACCTTCCTAAAATAACTCGGCAAGCACTTCAGATCTCCCCATTTTAATTGGCTAAAATCTTAAGTCCCCCCCCCCCATTTTCCACCCAAACCTCCCTCCCTCCAATAAATAATTAACAGCCCCTTATGTGTACATTAATAAAGTTATGTCATACCTTCTTAAGTTTTCATGGTAAATTGGAAGATCTGATGGCTGGTTGTAGAGGGGCTGTAAAAAGGGAAAAGACTCCAGATTGAACTTATACTAGTATATAGATAATAGGTCGTAAATAAGATAATAAAGATTGATCCATATCAAGTACCAACATACCTTTCCATTTGGAAGTGGAAAACCTAGTTTGGCAAGCTGAGCATGTGCCATCTGAGCTTTTTTCTTAAAAAAGAAATGTAAAAAAACTTTATTGCTACAGTCAATATTCTATGCATAAAACAACTCTCAATCCAAATGCTGACTTTTACAAAGGGAGGAAAACTGGAGAACCCAGACAAAATTCCTTGTGGCAAGGGAGAGAAAACACATCTAACAAACTCATTTCACATGGACCCACTGAGGCAAAAGACAAACCTTCCCCTGGTTAGCCCAGTTAGGTGGGCATTGGTCTGTTGTACGGGAGGTCAAAGGTTCAAACCTTGGCCAGACCAACACTTGGGGTCTAAAAATAACTGAGAAGGTGCTGCCTTTGCTCTAAAATGTACAAGCAAATGGATAAACCTTCCCCAAAGCATACTGGTCTGTTTTGTGGGAGGTCGTGGGTTCAGTCCCTGGCCAGACCAACACTCCCATCTCATTTAGAGATGTTAAACAGAGAGCCAAGAGTTAATCAATGCTTAGTTGCATTTGTCAAGTGTCACCCTCTCTAAATAGCACCTTTATTTATCTTATTTTATTTTCATAAATGTTTTACTGCTACCTACCCGGTTCTCCTCATAAATTGTTTGAACTAAACTTTTGACCTTAGGCTCTGGTGGTGGAGATGGTTCTCTTGGAGGTTCAATCAAGGCTTTAGCTGCTTCCTCTTCTAATTGTTGCTGGATACACAAAATACATGCATAAACAGAATGTAGAATGTGGTCATGACTCACTGCTATGTTATACAATCCATGTAAATTGACCCCTTGCAGCAATTTCCATAGCATTACTACCACAGAACAGTTAAAAACAAGCAAACCTGTTTCTTCTTCAGATTGGCTATCTGTATATCAGTTTGTGTGATATCTCTGATACCCCTTGCAGCAATTTCCATAGCATTTCTACCACAGAACAGTTAAAAACAAACAAACCTGTTTCTTCTTCAGATTGGCTATCTGTATATCAGTTTGCGTGATATCTCTGTCCAATTTCTCCATGCTTTGTATCAGATCCTCTTTTGTCAAACTGCTGATTGATTTGTTCTCTTTGTCAGTGCTTCCTTCCTCAGCACAAGTTGGACCTTCCTTTTCTGCATAAACATACATGTAAATAATTCAGATACAGTAAGTTATGGTTTTGTACCTTGTTGGGAAACCTGTGGTTATTCCACAGGCAACCCGAGCCTAATCTTATATTCTTATCAATGATAACTCTCAAAAAAATACCTGATTTTACAGGAGAAATGTCCTCAACTACTGGTACAGGGGCACAAGCCTAAAACAAAAAGTTTTTAAAAATTGAGGAAAGAATATTATTTGCATTGGATGATGTGCAGGAAAGGTACATGTAAGACATTTAACCTTTTTTTTGTGTGCAAACAATAGTCACAGGAACACATGCACTCTCATTCTCCTTTTTACCGTATGTATACCTTTTTAACTACTGCTTCATCCTTTGTATTGAGTGATGGCTCAAGTAGCTTTGGGACAGGAGACTTTGGTTTCGCTTCACCTTGTTTTTCAGATGATGTTGATAATTCAGGTGATGAAGGTAATGCTGATGGTGCTGGTGTAGCTGCAGTTGAAAGATGAGAGGATGGAGTTGATGCTGGTTTTGGATGGGAATCTTGGTCTGGTATAGTTGAGCTTGGACCATCTTCAAAAAGACGACGTTTCTTCTTCTCTGCACCAGCTTTATCACATCGTTCAGGGTCTTTTCTTTTCATGGTTGTTTTTTCTTTGTCTCTGCAAGTATGATATTAAATAACATCACACAAACATATCTGGCAATATACTATTCATACAGCTTATTACTATGTTGGTTAAAGTATTGATAAATGAAATAGTGACTATAATAAGCATTATTTTTGAAGTGACTGCAGTGGAATACCCCACTTTTGATATTTTGGTTGAGTGATCACTCACAATAAGAACTGAATCAAGGCTCTGGGGAAACAATGAATCCTAATTATTCTTTTGTTTCCCTGGTATAGATATGTAGATGCTATTGGGTGTGATCACTAAGCCAAAATATTGAAAGTGAACTATTTGTAGCTTTCAGATGATGACAATGATAATTTCACATTTGACAAATCACAGAAGACTAATTTGATTGATGGCTGTCTTAACTGTAGTCACATCTGAAACTTTAGAGTCACACTTCAACAAAAATGGTCTTAAACAAGTGTTGACTTTGTCAGTGTAAAGGTGCTGTTTAACTAAATGTTGAGAGAATAACTTTTTTTACTTTGCATACCAAAATCCATCTTATTTTTGGTTAGTGTTTTGTAACACAGCGTTATTGTTTAGCTCCAAGTCTAATCTACAGTGAATAACATGAATTAAGTGCTGAAAAAGCTAAATGTAGGTTTCATACATGTAATTCGCATACAAGTTAAGTTCAGTTCAAGTTCAAGTTTATTACAGAAAAAATTATTACACATGGAATAGAGTATACCACTTTCCTGCAAATAGTAAGAACTAATCCCATCAGTATAGTTAAAGAAGATTACATGATGGCACAGTGGTTAAAAGAGATTAAATGATGACATACTTCTCCTGCACTAGACTTTCATCATTGATAGAGCTAAAATCATTGTAGTTACCAAGTCCAACTTCCTGTTAAAACAACAAAAACACATGAGGACCATAAATAGAATACCAATTATTTCACAAAATTAAATTAGTGTGGTAGCATCAGACAATAGACAACTCATTATCTTAACCTTTTACAGTATCTCAAACTCCCTCCAAATTGTTTTAGCTACAAAGATTTTCAATATGACACAAACTCTGTCACTCTTAGTACATGTTGGAGTTTTCATTTTTTTTTTAATGTTATCAATTTGAAATAGATTCAATAAATAATAGATCAAACACTGGAAAGAGTATTTCATTGGATATCCAAACACCAAGAAGTGGATTGAAAAAATAAGAAACAGCCAAGTTTTTTTAACCCACTTTGAGGTGTTTGGATAGAGGATGAAAGACTCTTTCAAGTGTTTGATCTAGCTTCTCAAACCATGAATAATTCTAGGAGAAAATCAATGTGAAAGTTGGCCAATGTTTATGCTAATTAAGTTCACATATCAAAAACCTCCATTATGATAGTGATTTACTTTGTTTTCTCCTCATTAATTATTGGTGAGTTTGAGAAAAACCATTCCAACTGCTTTGTTTAAAGCAACAGCATTTGCATATTGATTGGAAAGGAATGCTGAAAAACCCCAGAGAAAATAAAACATGTATCATGAAATGAACAGTAACAAAAACAATGTTTTTTTAAAATTATTTAACAATGTTTTACACATTGATACTGATAGGTGATGTGAAGATTTGAATTCTAAAATAAATGTACTATGTAAAATGTACGGTTTTACAAATAGTTCATATTTATGCATTCTTTATAACAGAAACAAATTGCAAAACTAAACAAGTCAGAACACAATGGCAAGACAATTTAATGTAAAAAATGTACAATGAAGTACAAACATCCCAAAATACTACATGTGATAAACAAGAATTCAAACTGAAGGGAAAAAATGAATGCCCTCCCCATGTACGTGTACAGGAACTACAGTAAATTACATGTAAAGATAAGAAGTGGAAGAAAGATAAGAACCAGAATACCCCAGTTTCGAGTTCTCCATTATACAGGGTTAGCCTCATTTTTTGTGTAAAATATTCACATGTTTCAGTGGAGGTCTGTAGAATTTCAAAGTGTTTGTGTTGTTAAAGTCGTGCATTCTTTGATCTATCTTTGTTATTTGTGCATATTTTGACACTGAAATGAGGCTAACCCTGTAGAAATGAGTCTAATCAAGAAACACAGTGGTATTCCGCAAATTCAAAAAGGTCTATTACATTACTAACCTAACAGTTTGGTTATTATTGTTAATAAGATAAATATTCATGGTTCGTACAACTTCGTCAAGAGAAAAATCAAGTACTTTTCAAGGACTTTTCAAGGTCAAATGTTAAATTTTCAAGGACAGCAACATCAATGATCTCCATCTTAAGCAGTGTTTCTGTTTGATTTTGTGTACCATTACATGTCAGCTGTAAAAATCGATTAACTGACCGCTAATTCACAAGAAACGAAGATAACAAAAGCCACCTAGCATTGTTTTTGCAACACGAAAACAAGGTTATCACCACTATTGGATTTATGGATGAAAACTGACCAAAAAAAAATAAAAACTAAAATTCTGTATAAAACCTTTGTTAGAATAACTGAAATTTGTCAAATCCATAAAATCCAAGGACTATTTCCATTTTCTCAAGTACTTTCCTTCAATATTCAAGGACTTTTCAAGGAAAAATTGAATTTAAGGACTTTTCAAGACAGATGATGAAAATCAAGGACTTTTCAAGGTTGTACGAACCATGAATATTTCTCAATTTAAATGTACATCAGTACCACTGTACTATAAGAGGGCATTACGGACAGCTCCCTTGAACTTTTCAAAAAATTCACAAAGGATGAATTTAAAAAAATCAAACAAACTATTTGATAAGAAAAATAAAATGGAATAACAAAATTAACAATAAAAGAGAGAAAACTATGGAAATGATTTTTGCTTATATCATTCATCCTTGTTTTAATTTTTAAAACCATGGTACTAAAATGATATCATTGTCTTTTCTCACTAAAAATAGTTACAGTACCTGACATCTGAAGCTGGGTATGTCAAAGCCAGGCGGGTAGTTTTTAAAACCACCTGAAGGTGTTTTAACATCCCCCTCACTCAAGCGTCGGGGGTATTTATAAGGTGATGATGGGTGTGGCCCATCCCGACCTCCATACGTGGTATCAAGAGGCCTGTTATAGACATTAAGAAGATTAAAATAACTAAGGTGCAATAGGATAATTTTTGTGTTGAACATGAACAGTGTCAATGAAGCCAAAAGAAGTATGAAATATTATGTGACGTGCAGTTTGTACTGACGAATATACCTTTCAACACAGTACATTTATAGGTATAATGAAAAATTGTTTTCCAGTTAATATAATATATGACAAGTACAATAAGTTACAACAAGTTTAAAATGTTGCGGTATTGTACATGTAAATACATGTATAAGTTGGTGAGTCAAGTACACATTACACAGCTGTAAGCAAACAAAATAAAATAAAAAACAAGCATCAACAAGGATAAAAATTTTTTTTACATCTCTTTCCCTAAAATTGCATTCAATTTTGTAAAACATGGTTTAAAAACATTTTTACTTCATGTATCATATGATATTTATTTTAGTGCATAATGCATGTCCTAGTGGCAAAGTTATGAAAGGATTAATTTCACTGAAATTTCAACTTAAATAAGATATGTTTATTTGTTTTAACAACAGAAGTAGTTTTCTTTATTGTACTCAGTATATGATAAAATCTATGTGATTTTCAAAATTTTAACTTTTCTTGAAGGGGAATATATTTATTAAAAACATTAAAGTGAAGTGAAAGTCAAATAAGTAGTGTTTACAACATGAGCAGCCGTGTTGTATCAGAATTTACAACACAAGCCAAAGGCGAGTGATTGTAAATCTGATGCAACACGGATGCGAATGTTGTAGACTACTTAAACAACGTCTAGGTGTATACTCTCATATTCTGCTGATTTTTTTCGAAATGAATCAAATTTGGCCGAGAAAATCCAATTTCAAATTAAGAGAGTTTTGTATCAGAAGTTACAACACTCTTCACAGTCATGACCTTCTACTGTCTTCAGCCTAATGAATATTAATGAGTTTTTTAAGTAATGTTAAAAAATATAATTCTTATAATCTAACTAAAATGGTTAAATTATGTAACTTCCTTTTTTAAGTTTGAAGTCCTCTGTTTTATTAATGAAAACTGAAAGCAAAATATTTATTTAATATTTGAATAACAAAATCATTAACGCATTTTGCTTTGGTTCATTTAGATCAATATTGAGGGGCATTTTGCACAAACACAATATTTTTCACAAGTACAGTGAAGGATAACAAGCTATTCAGTCTATTTATGCAAAGTGTCCCTCAAAGTCAATCCATTAGAGAAATAAATCATCCTCATTAAAATAGTAACATATTATTATTATTTTGACTAGATTGACGGGAGTTCCTGAAATATTACTTTTTTCTGAATGTTTAAAAGCTTCAAGCTTTAATAATTCAAAACAAGAAGTGCTCTTTAAGCATATGTCAAATATCTGTCAATATAATTTAATGTTTGTGTCAAGGATGAATGATTTTAGATTGATTGAACTCTTTTACGAAATTATATTTAAGAGAAAGAAAGTTGTGTGACATTTATGTATTGATTGGTTATTAAAATGGTTTAGTTTACACAGGTCTGGGATGAATACAAATACAGCCTTGCTGAAGAATGAATAAATTCCAAATGAAAACAAAAACAAAAAGACAAAATAATCCCCACTAACTATAATAAAAAAGAATCAAACGAACCATGCGTAAAATGCTGCAAAACAAACCCGCTAAAATAACGAAAAACAAAAGCGAAAGCCCCCAAAATAATTACTCAAAGCGTTTGAATGAATGATTTTCTTTGTATAAAATGTGCGGTTTTTGTATCATTACTTCATATGGACAAACAAGTATATAACTATACATTTATAAGCACAGATTACCCGAGATATTCGTTATAACGGGAACGATACCCACGGAGTCTGTCTGAGCCTGGAGTGAATCTTTAACGTAAGGAAAAAAGCATCAATCTTTCCAATGAAAGCTTAAATTTTCACAAACTGACATGCAAAATTTTACAAGCAGATGATCAATGTTGATTCAAAAACTACTTAATTTCCCTTAAAATATACGTCAGTTCTGCTTTAGTGCTACGTTTTCTGATCATATACTTAGTATTACAGAAAGTAAATACGTAGAAACATATATTTAGCAATATGAAGGAGTTAAAACAAGGAGTTTTTTTCAGCTAAACTGTAGTCAACTAAAGCAGTAGATTTGTAAAAGTCTTTTCGAGTTCAAACGAGTTTAAAATCAAAGAAAATGGTAACTTACCGATGTGGCGGCCCTCTAGACATAATCTATTTACAGTACTTAAGCGTTTGGGCGTCGATTTGAAGCATTTATTACGAGGTTTATCAATACCTCTTCCACTTCTTTGCATTATTTGGTAATGGCTGTCTTTTGTCAAGTGGCCTCCGCCATCTTGGACGCTGGAATGGGAGACTGGGTCTAACATGACGTCATATAAACACAGGTATCCCAAAACAGGTACAAGACGTAGGGACACTTTGCTCGTTAACTTCTACCAACAGAAAAATAAATAAAAGAATTCAAATTTTAGAAAAATCTGGACACTTCTTAATTTAAATACGTTTATTTAATGCAATTTCAATGTCGTTAACATGGAAATATTGTTATTTTAAAAGTGTGACGTCACTCGTATATGAAAAAGGATCCTGACAAGATTTAAAGTTCCTTCTTGGAGGTGCATAGCCATTTTTGCTGTCAAACTCGTCCTTATCAGCTAGTCTTCGCGCCTCCTCAGAATTCCTAAAAACGAATTCTTGGCTTTCCTGTGGGAAAAGAATTACAAAATGTGGCACTAGCCATGTTGGAGTACCAAACAATAGAAGCTGATTAGAAAATCTTTTGTTAACTGTACACCAATATGGCCGCAATGCTGTTGTCTTAGCCGGCAGACTTTGTGAGCATTGGGGCCCGTAAAAACGACACAACTTAAACTAATAATGGCTCAGTTTTTAATACATTGGTTACAAATTTAGAGATGGACGAAAAATACAATTATATCCTATTTGAAACCGGTTGATTTTACGTATGAACTAGTTCCTTTTAAATTATCATAACTTGGATTGCTAAACAGGAAAATGTGCATCCGTCAGAGTAGTTTTTAAAAGCTCCCACTCCTTTTATTAAATTTAAATTTTCGTAATGTTTTCCAGTTTCACCTGTCATTCATTTCCCTGGGTATTATTTCTTTGTTTAATGGTAACGCTTGAGAAGACACTAAAATATGAATGTACCTCAAACAAAGAATCTTACTACCAAGAGGTTGGAAATGGAAAAGCATTACGTCATGTCATACTGGAGATCAAGAGGGTTAGACCTCTAGAGTTTATTCCCGACTTTCCGGTTGACTGGTCAAAAGTATTCAATGGAAGGTGCGAGGTACAAATTTGAGTAATCAGTTGAAACTACCTTGAAGCCTCGACTGAATGCTCTCTGTGTTTGACCAGCGAACCGAAATATGGAGAGTGTCCATAGATCCCTTGCAGCAATTCCCAAAGCAGTTCAATTTTGGTGAAAAAATCATTCTTCGATTCTCAGGAGAGTAAAGTTCTATTGCTTTGTCCTCCAAATTGATAAGCTGCTTTGGGAATTGCTACAAGTGTTCTATTCTTTGTATTTCACTCGCTAGTAAGTGTATTTGGTGCGCGCAGGGGCGTCAAACCCGACACTTAAAGACGTATTTCTCTCCGCTAAGACTCTTGTTGACAAGTAAGACAACAATCCTTCAACTGTCATGTTCTGTGTCTTCATCAGATTCGCAAAAGCACGAGCTTCGGCCTCGTATCTCGCGAGGATGCTAGCAACCTCAGCATTTGCTTTGGACTTCAAGATCTTCGCCTTCGATTGCGCAGTTTGTTCAGCTATCTGGCCGTTCTTAACAGCGTCTTCTTTCTGTGATTTGGCTTGCACGAGTTTCCTTGGGCGTTCGTTCAAAGCAATGGCGATGTTTTCCTTCGCGGCTTCCTTGTTGCGAACAACTTTCTCGTACGATGAAGGACGTTGGATGTTGCTGACCTGCAGGTCTGTAAGGTCGGCGCTGACGTCGCCAAAGCGTCTGGCCATGGTGGTTAGGATGCTCTCTTGGAATGTTGCTCTTTGTGATTGGAACTGGCTTGTGTTGAACCTGCTACACGCATCAAAGATGCTTGACTGAGCCAAATACCTGAAGTAATTAAGACGACAAGTAATTCACGAGTATGTTTTTACAGAAAAAAGAGAGGGCAGAAATTCATTTTGAGGCATTGTACCATGACGCAAAAGGCCTGCGCCACCACTGAAACCTTCAAGATCGATCCAACAAATCATAACTCTGTCTGTTATCTGGCCAGGAGTCGTCTACTAATCGGGTAGAAAATAGTATACGAATGTTGCCAGATAAAAGGTTATAAAAGTATAGTCAGCTTGGGCTTCAGCTGAAGGAAAATCAGAAAATGAAACACATACTTTGTTTCACAGAAAATGCAATGTGAAAGCATGCCACAAAACCGTCTGCTACTGACACCTGACGTGTGGTTTTGTTGCTGAATCTTGGTCAATTATTCTCCAAACTTGAACAAGGTGCTAGAAACCAGCTAGAACCCCCTTCCCACTCTCGCCCTAGCCTAGAAAAGTATCAGGGATCATCAGTTGTCTGTTCCAACGGGGGGTGGGGTGGGGGGATGGGGTTGAGTAACGATGTGTCTGATATCAGGGTGAAGGGATCCAAAACAATCTATCTAAGGTTTCAGACCAATGTAAATGTATGTTGAATGTTTCAAATCCATGAATTTGGCTTTATTTTTGTGCTTTGTTGTGTGGTTTTGGAAATTTGAGTCAAAGGACTTTGGAAAGTTTTGGAAAAGTTTCGAAAACTCCCACAGGGGATCCCGTGCGATCCCTGGTTATAGTTCTAGCACACTGACAACCAAATGGTAAGCCGGCCGTGGTGTCTTTGTGTTATGTGGCAATTATATCACGCACTTACCCTAACACTTTGACGTAATTGTCGAAATCTTTAAACTGCAAAATGGTTTTGCGTAGATCCTTGGGCTTGGCACGATACTGGAACTCGATCTTCAGGTTTATTTCTAGTCCTTCTTTGTTCAAACACTTCACGTTGTCAAACTTTTGGCTTTTGAAAACGCTGGGGAATTTGATGAACTTGAACCCGGGTGGTCCGTTGTGAAGACCGGATTTTTTAACTTCATCGTCGAGGTCTCTTTGAACTACATCATACCCCACACCGACTGAAATACAATAGAAATGCAGCTCGTGAAATAACACTTCGGCGTCAAGGGGTTCCATTAATATTGGGTATTGTATCTGCTTTGATGGGAGGGGAGGGGAGGGGAGGGACAATGTGTTGAGATTAGTACACAGTATATCCCCCCCACACACACACACATACAAACCACGTGAGAGTTAGTATCGAATCGTCGAATGAATTAAGAGAAGGTACTTTCCCCCATTGTTTCCGCCGCTTACACTTTCAGACCCCCCCCCTTCCCCCTTCCCCCTCCCCCCCCCCCCTCTCCCGCCCCGAAATTTTTATAAAATTTAAGATTTTTTTCATACATCTTTTTGCTGTGGCATGTTCTTTACTTGTGCGGCGTTCATTAGCGCCATAGGAGCCGTTTTCAGTTAACGAAAATTGTCCTTCTCCTTCATCAAACAACATTTAAACGTATTCAGTATTTTGACCTCTGTCTCATGACTGTCTTGTATGCATGGATTGTACGATTGCGTGACTGAAAACCTGAACCCTCCTGCTTGATAGTGCTTTAAATATGATTTCTAATTGAAATGCAAAAAATATTTAATAAATGCTTCTTGAACACAAAATAAATGTATCTAAGTAATTTTAATCTCGCAGGCAGGCTGCAAAAATCAGCGATATTTTTAACTTATTCTTTTCTCCCTGTGGAAATTAATCTTGACCAAAATCCACAACAGAAACTTACTTTCATCGGAGTCAAGTCTTGACAGTGAAGAAGCGATCAGCCCGATTATGATCGCCAAAATGGCAACAGTAGATCCGATACAAAGGTAAGTCTTCCAGCCCATCGCTGCGACTTCTACAGCGATGCTACAAGTCGAGTCAACTCAAGAGATTCCGCAAGAAAGCGAAACTACAAGCCTTCGATCCTTTCATGCGAGCACTTGGTCGCTTTTGAATGAGCTTTGAATGAATGCGTGACAAAAAAGGGGTGGGGTGACTGAAGGCTTTGTGCTCAACACTGAACGGTTGTTTGAGTTGGATGTTGATTGGCATTTGATAGACGTCACCAAGTACTATACTACTAATAACTTGAACTGGCGAGAAGTTATTTTGCAGAGGTTTTAATTTCAGTCGTTTCTTACAGGTATCTTAAGATCCGGTTGCCATACGAGTCCCTCTTCGAAAGTTTCCGTTCGCAATTTAACGGTTCTATCTTATTAGGAGACTCGTAAATAGCATCTGCCAAGTTTAAATATTCCATTTTGATTAATGAATGAGTAACTGTGCATAAAATATTTCAAAACAATAAGGTCGCAGCTGGGTTCTTGCGTGACACTAATTGAAAAACCGGGGGGTGCAACAC
>JAAAQI020124917.1:0-14855 GCA_011800005.2 Stichodactyla mertensii
AAACAATATTGTGCTGACCAAGGAAACTAAAGGGTCTAATCAAAGAAGGCCCTTTTCCTGCGCCCAGGTCTCATATAATTATACAGGGTTTTTCTCTTTTTTTTCCAACGTCTATTTATACTAACAAATTTTACATTCTATTCACTGCTAAGAGTGTCACCCTCCCCAAGCCAAGGGAAAACAGGACTTAGCTCACAGGGAAACATTCTAAAGATTATAGGTTGCTTTTACAAGCTTAAGGCTCGAAAACACGATGCGACGTTCCCTGCGTTTTCTATTATTTCATATTACTGCGGAAATAATATACAATAAGCTTTATTAAAGCGCCAAAGCTTGTAGCTAACAAGTGGCGCCTTAATCAAGACAAACCTTAGGACTACTTCTATCAATACTCGTTTATGCTACTTGCAAAGACGTACGTACTTATTCTTACAAATTTGTTTTGGCTCTCTCGAGAAAGGTTTCCAAATACCATATTTGCATTCAAAGGTACAAAAGCTCAGTTTAACCAGCAAATGGCAACGATTGAATAATGCACTGTAAGGCGATCAACACTAAGATTATATGAAATAAAAACAAGGCTGATACCGGATTAGCTCTTGCTAAGTCCCAGTCAAAACGCATACGATTTCTATAATTGGGTAATACTTATTTCTTTGAGTCTTCCCGTCTCAGAAAGCGAACTTTCAGTTGTATTAATTTTGACCTCCTATGTAGACAATGGATGTTTTCCCCCTGATATGCAGCTTCGTTTCAATAACGTTGTAATGAGCGCTTGTCTATAAAGTGAGCGCTCGCTCGACGCAACTCATGGAAAAACTAAAAATTCCACATAAAAAAAAGAAACATATAGTAATACATATGTTAAAATGTTAAACTTGGGAACAATCAACTAGAATGTTTTCAAATATTTATTGCTTCTTATTGAAAAGGGGAATCTTAGTAGCCGGAATTGGTATATGATCGTGAAAAGCTTGCTGCACGATCGGTGCTGTCAGCGTGCCTTGCCGCGACTGTGATGTTTTCTAGAATTTTGAGGTATCTTTCCTTAAATTGACTGTGTCACGAACGTGTTAGTGCCGCGAGCTCTTTGCAGTCGTGCGAAATCTGCTCTGTGTGTATGTATTTGTTTGTCTACTAAAATTCTCTCGTTCTCTTTTGATTCCCTCCCAGTCTTTCACATTTTTGTATTTTCGTATTATCAGATCGCTTTGAGTGGCTTTTGTTGTCACCTGATGGCAGCCATGCTGGATGGCAGGAACACTAAAATCGTTTTACACGAGAAAGAATGCAGTACCTTAGGAGAAAGAGATTTCTGCCATCCAATATGGCTGCCGTTATGTGGTGCCTCTATGTCCTCTTTATTCTCAGGAGATTATAAAAATCTGAATAAGAACGTAATTTGACAAAGCGTTCTCTTAAAGGTGGCTAAACGAGGAAAAGTCCCTATTACATGCTCGAATCAGAGTTTTTTTTATTTGCCCCCTTTTTTTTTTGTTTGTTTTTGTTTGTAACCAATTTATATTACTTTGGGGCCAATGCCGCCTTGGAAAACTAACGTAGCATGCACGTAGCACTCAGTTGATGCAATATATTCAAATAATCTATTTTGTTTTTGTCTTGTCTTTTTATAAATGTGTTAGATCAACCGAGTGCTACGTGGGTTCTCCCATCCCCATCCCCCTAGGTATCTTACAGATACCGCCCCAGTCCCCGAAATGGAGTTAGGAAACTAACAGATAAGAAGCAAACAGTAGTGATAATGAGTATTTTAATTCGAATTTTGATTAGATTTAAATGAACAAAAAAAATGAAATAGCCGTCATTATACAAGTAGATTATAATTAATTAAAAGCAGTGAAGTGAAATCTATTTTATTGTGTTAAATTTATCCGAATTGCAATTTGGCTGTACCTTTTGATCTTGTATCTAAATTTAGCTCCACAATTCTGTGCGGCAGGAATTCCAGACCTCGGTTGAATTTTGGAAAGGTGAACTGCTTGCCTTTTACTGAGAATAGGTTACTGTTTTATCGAAAACATATTGAGCACCACATAATTGTGTCCTTTTAGGAATATTATGGTTTCTAGGGAGGGGTGCGTTTAGTCACAATATGCCTGAAGATATTCATCAAGGTAGTCATAATTGTGATAACGATTAAAAAGCTCTCTACCAAGATTTCAACTCTTTGCCTTCTACTTCTAAGAGTATTCCGCGGTCCCTAATCCTTGGAAATTTATGATAATTTAGGACAGTATTTGGTCAAAAACTCCAGCTCTATCAAGACGTTTAGGCTTTGTATGGTCTTTTTCCTAACAGTTGGGCGCACTTTTAAGCAGTGCGGTTTCTAATGTGTCACAGATCTCAGGGAAATTTGGACGGTCTTGCGGGTTTGCTTCCCAGCATTTCTGCATCAAACCATACCTGTTATGAAGAGATATGTAAGATTTCTGATTATAACAACGTTAATTAGAATGACGTCCGCAACGTTAAAAAAGTCAATTTATCTAAGTTTTGATTTGTGTTATATCATAGCTCTTTGTTAGGTTCGTGGGTGTGGTACATCCAGGTCTAGTATAGTGCGAACTTTTTTGTATCTTTTGTATCTTGTATCTTTTTGTATCTGTCTCTTATATCAGAATGTACCGCGCGTTTGCATTTGACTTGATAAAAACAGATATAAAAACCCGCATTAAAGAACTCCTTTTTTAAGTCAGTCCTATTTTTCACGTAAGGCCGAAATGGTTCTTATAAATTGGTTGCCTTTGTAAGAAATCAGGCTGAATAGGTTTTTAACAGGTTTTTATTTATAGGAAAAAAATACGTGTTCCTGATCCAGTGTATTTAATTAAAGTTTGCTATAATTCAGTAAACTATTGAACATAACTATTACGCTGGAGGTGATAGAATATCACCGTAGTACAGAGTTAGATTACTTTTTTTTTTGTATTGATTTACTACATTATATATCTATTTCCAATGACCCTTAGAGTATGTTCTGTACATGTGCTTAATAAGTTTTTTTTAGATAAGATCCTGTTTACTTGTCAGGCTGAATAGCCTCATATATTGGGTGCTTAATTTGCCATGATATGATATTTTAGCTTGGAGGTTATTATCCTGCAGTTTCTTTTATGCGGGTTTTACTGTATAAAATATCAAACGCCTATCTCGTTCTGTAAAATAGAGAGATAAAAGCCTTCTAGAGGCGCAGGAATCCCCCAAACCCATAAAACTATCGAATTAATGTTCTTCAATCGTACACTTTTAATGCGAATGGCTATAGTGGTGAGAGCGATTTTTTTTACTTACAGTTCATCAGGTGTTCCATTGGGCTGTTCCAATCTGTAGCCTTTTTTCTGTTTTTCAAGAAGCTCGATGTAGGCAATAGCTCCATGAGGCATGAGACCTTAGTACAAAATATATTGTTACACACATTTAAAAATGTGCATAAATGGTGTACAAAATTGACCAGAAATTCATGAAAATGAGCATTTACGTTAACCTATTTTTCTTTTCATCTTCTCTCCTAAGTGTCTTGCTTTTTTTGTTTGTATATGGCATATCGAGGAATCCAAAACTTTCAGTTATTCCAATAAGAATGTGTTGATATTAAGGGGGGGAGGGGGGCGTCGGCAAAATGAGGGGTTATTAAGTTGCAAAAGTGTGAGGTCGAAGGTATGACTAGGGACAGAAGGAACAGGAGCAGAAGCAGCAACAACAACAACGAACCTTTGGTTTCGATCTCCCAGAGAAGAACGCCATACGACCAGCTGAAAATTAACAGCTTAAATTTTACAAAATGCTTCCATGTTCTCTGGTGGTTTTTCACCACGCGAGATGTTGGGAAAACACGAGAAAAGTTTTAGGATTACGAGCCTTAGGCGAGTGAATCTAAAGCTTTTCGAGTGTTTTATAAAGCTTTTATCAAATAAAATAATATGCTTCCACATTTATATGATATCTTGGTACCACAAAAGTATACCACTGAAAAGTTTTGTGTACTCAGAGAAAACTATTATCTGTTTTCATGCTGAAACTCTTTTGAATACGCATACGGTTTTCTCTAGTGTAAGTGTTTCAAGTAATTTTAATTAAATTAATTAGATTTTAAAAAATCTGAAACCATTTGATAGTATTAGTTGTGGTACTGCTGAAAATAGAAAAGAATGATACTTACACATCACTCTTTAAAGTAAATCGCATGAGCTCCAAGGACTCAATAGCCATCCATCTGGTAGGCATTTTCCCCTAAGTACAAGAATGAAAGAGAGTTGAATGATTTTCGCAGTGAATTATCACAAAAAATGTCAACTGTGTTACGTAGTATTATGTATAGTATGCATTTCATATAATACATTAGTTCAATATTCCCATTGGGGGATAAAGAGCTCTTTTACGAAGTTGGAACTCAAAACGCTCAGAGCTGACACAGCTCCTGTTATCTTGTAAAAAACTAGAGTTCGTATTAGTTGAATGGATTTGACATTGTTGCAAGAGAATTTTGGGACCTATTCATTTTGTGGGCCCTGTTTATTTCCTCCGCATTCTATCATGAGACTGTCTGCTCATAACTGTTAGAGAGCTATTCTGTCGAGAAAATCGAGGTTCGAAGCGTGTGAGGGATTCCAAGTAGGAACGTATCACAATGCACGTACTTACTCTTGTGGTTTTCTCGTATTCTCCAGTTTCGTAGATATCACGTGACAAGCCAAAGTCTGCTACCTTTGCTACAAAGTTGTCTGCTAGCAGAACATTCCTCGCAGCCAAATCACGATGAACACACTAGGAAAACGAGAAAATCGCAACACTCTTATCACTTTTGAATTCAGTCCACCATAAATACTATTATTGTTTAGTCAATTTTTCATGCCAGCATTCTGCCCAACAAAATTAAGCCCCCCTCCTCCCTAAACCAGCAGCTGTGCAATCATAAATGTCTACGTTTTTGCGCAACTTTCATTCAAAAAATGATTAATCTCAGGCGTTGACTTACCCTCTTGCTCTGTAAATACGCCATTCCTTTGGCAACGTCTAGAGCAATTCGTAGTCTGTTCATGTAGCTTAGATCAAATATATATTTCTCTTCAGGTTTAAGCCTTTGACTCTGGAGAAACTTGACCAAAGACCCATAACGTGCAAACTCGACGATTACAAATAATTCATCTGTAACACAGAACGTATTAATTTAGGGTAGGTATGTTCTTTATTGTGGGAAGAATACCTTTCTTAAGGGAGCGTTCATAATTTATAAAGAGCGGCTACATTTTTGGAAGCCCCCTTCCATTCTAAGTAGGATATCTGCCTTCCCCCCTTGCGTTGTATCCTGCAAACAATAAAACTGTGAACCCCCGTTGTACCCGGTAGCTTGTACCTTTTGGGAAATTTTCGACCCCACCCCCCAAATCTAATGTAAAATCATGACCCCTCCCTCAAAATCACCATATCCCTAATTGTTTTTCCCCTGCATCCAGTAATAGTGGCCTTAACCCGCCCTCAAATAATGGGTGAACCATAATTATGCGTAAGTTCTGTAAGTGGCTCCAAACAACAAACAAAAACCAAGTGAGCTGTTTTCTCATGTGTTGACCAACCTCCTTCGGAAGTAGCACCAATGAGGTTGACTAAGTTTGGATGATTTCCAACGTTGGTCATTATCTCAAGCTCTTCATACAATGCACGATACTCCTCTGGACCAGCAGCAGCTTATAGTTTCAAACAAAATAACCATTAAAAAATTAAGACATGTTCGTCGATTATAATGACATTGATGCTGATAATAAGGGGAAGGGAATGGTGGTGGTGGTGCTGATGGCGATGGGCATGGTTGCTGGGATGCCGATGGCGATGGCGATGGGAATGGTGGTAATGGTGATGGACGTGGGCATAGTGGTAGCGATGGTGATGGCGATGGTGAAGGGAATGGGGATGCTTTTTGTTTTGTTTTGTTTTTGTTTTTGTTTTTTTACCTTTTAGGGTTTTGACTGCACATACGGTGGGGGTTTCATCTTTTACTAATTGCCCTTTGTGTACGACACCAAATTCACCTGACCCAATCTTCTCCAGCAGAACCAAGTTTGCTCTCGGGATTTCAGTCCAGTTGCCATTGGACAAACTGTACATATTGTTTGTATAACATCTCAAAAATGGATGGCCTTTTTCTGTCTTCTCATCCTAGAAGTAAAGTTAGTTAATGTAGAAAGTTAGCAAAGACCTCCTCGAAACAAGCAAGCAAACAAGGAGACAAGCAAGCAAACACGCAAGGGAGGATTGAAGCAAGAAAGCAAGGAGACAGAAAACATAAGCAAGGACGTGACAAAGCAAGAAGACAAACAAGCAATGAAGAAAGCAAGAAAGCAAGTAAGCAGATTGTAATGAAAAAAGAAAAGAGCATTTATGATAGCCTGAGTATGAGAATCATGAAACCAAGATAAATTTTTAACGATACTGAGAAAAGGATTTGACATGAATCCCAGCTGTTGTTTATTTTCCGCTTGTTTTTTTTTTTTTTGGAAATTCAAGGAAATGTGCATGATCACTTACCTTGTTCCGATTAACGTCTTGCATTGCAAATAATTCTTCCTCCATTTTTTCTCTTTGCATCTTTCTCCGGCGACACAGAAAGATGATGACCGTAATGATAATTAATAAAATGAGAATGCATAAGATGACTATGAGAGCAATGACCCAGCCAGCCAATACAGCTAAAGAATAAAAAGTGTCATTGAAAATAATAGAGTCAAAGAATAGAATAAAAGTACGTCACTCTACGCAGAACAAAGAAGAGGGGAAATGTAAAATTGGTGGCTTACACCATCCATATCGACTTTCTAAAAATGAACAATAAAATGACAAACCATTCAAAAGGGAAAATGAATATGCCTGATAAAGTAACGTCCCTTTTATTTCAGCCATCCCACCTACGAAGATCCTGGATCTTCCCTTAATGTTTCAGTTCGATTCTTATTTCTAAACGTTAGACCATCTGATTTAGTTCGATTCTTATTCCTTGTGTGTGTGTGTGCATAGGTTTAGGTTTTATTTCCAAAAAAAGAGTAAGTTATTTGGCACTAAGGGCGCCTCACGTTTGCAGCTATGCATACTTTGCTTCATAGACCTTTGCTGAATTCGCTTAAAAGATGACTTCATTGGTTTCAATTCGAGGCTGGACTTGGTGTCATCATACATTTGCCGTAACGTATCATTCCAAGCTCGATTTGCGGAAAGCCTTGTTTCGTGGTTACTGAGCCTGTGACTTCGGGAAAGGACTATTGGCTTTCACAAACAAATAACTACCATGGATGTTAAGAAAGTCATATGGAGGCAGAACACTTATCTCTAGTCTTAATGCTAGTCTTATGTACCAATGACTATAAAAAGGATTCCCCTACCCTTTTCGGTTTTAATGTCAATGGCGACACTCTCCTGTCCTTTGTGGTCGTTCATGGCAAAAACTCTTGCAACATAGGCGGTTTCATCTTTTAAGCCTGTCGTTGGATAAAATATTTCGGACGTCAGCAGTGAAACCATAGAATATCGTGGTCTAGTTTCAATACTGAACCAACTGGGTGGGGTAGTCATGTAAAAGTGTAAGCCATGCCCACGTAAGTGAAAGTATTTTTCAAATATTTGTTCTTCCCTAATAGGCTTATGAAATCGAGTTTCCTAAGTACAAACGAAGATAGAAAATCCGAATTTGGGACAAGAAAAAATTCAGTGCTTGGCATTCACTCATCTCAGACACACAATTCTGTACGGCACAAGTTTGCTCCCAATCCTCATTTGGACTTTGTAAAAGCGCGAAGAAAGAAATAATAGTGGGCAATACACAATAGACCTTTTTAGCTTGGTTGTAATGTTTTTTTTCCATTTCAGACCACTTGTCAATCCCTTGAAAATAGGAGCCTTTGTTTGGAGGCTCATCCATATTAATGTTCTTCGCAAGCGCTGCAGAGAAACAAAAAAAAAAAAAAAAAAAAAAAAACCCAAGGGAATGACACGTCTGAAATGGGAAAACATTACGCTCAAGCTAAAAAGCTCGATTCTGCTTACGCCGCCGTGAATAAATATTTTCATATTTGCACGCCCCAGAGTATACCTTGTACAAAATATAACCCTTTAAATGATATTAACTTTGATCTCAATTCACCTGTTATCTTAGTTTTTTCGCCCTTTATTATCCCTAAACTTTCTTTATTATTCGGAGAAGAAAATAACCAGTATTCAATAAGGTATCCCTTAACATCATAGTATCCGTGGTTCTTAGGTTTGTCCCATGATATCTCTGCTCCACTCTCTGTAACATCTACAAGGGTAACATTTTCTGGCTGTGGTGGAGGTGCTGCAAGGTAAATAAAGTTTTTAATTTATTTTTAATCAAAGGAAAAAGTTAAGGTGAAAAATACGACACAAATCAGAATTGACCTTTTACGTTTTCGACCTTGACCACTGATTCAGTTGTACAGGTTTAGCATCGTTCAAGAGAGCATAGTTCAGAAATACCAACGATGATGTGAAAAATATACAACTTGAACGGTATCGAAACTCTCACTAGTATATTTGAAAAACGTACTTATAAGAGAGGCTAACCCCAGGGGCGGATCCAGGGGGTGGGTGCAGGGGATGCGCACCCCTCCCCCCTGAGATGAGCGATTTAAAGACAATTATGGCTTTACTATTATCTATTTTTGGTGCTTGAGTCCTTAACGTGCACCCTTCCCTGAAAAAATTCCTGGATCCGCCCCTGCACCCTGTACAAATGAGTGTATAGTCATGAACTGTGGTTCTATCGACTGCTAAAATGGACTATATACGTAATTTTCAAATTCTCAGTTGCAACGCACGAACCACCAGCTCATTTTACTATATGGGTGAGAATTTTTATAGATGAGAGTCTGGGGTGTCAGGTGGTTCTAAAATCACTGGAAAATCTTGGGAGATATGCTAGAAATACACAATGGAAAGGTAGAAATTCTGGGAATCTTACTAAGATTAACCACTGTCTAGGTGGTAAAGAGTCAATTGGAAATCCTGGGAGAGGGGGGTGAGTAAAAATGAGCATAATAAAAAAGGGAGGGATTCGAATTTGATGGTCAAATGCAACTGGCGAGAAACAAAAACTAAAAAACAAACAAACAAAACAAAAAATGCATACCGTCTGTTTTAAATGCTTCAGGGCTGGCGTCAACTTGTAGATTTTTCACCCACCCTGTCTTTGCCTCGTCGATAACTTTCTGAGTGATAAGTACTCTTTTATAGGTGGTTCTTTCTTTTTTATTACTGATAGACTGGGTCACGATAACACGGAAGACAACCCTGACGCTGCCATTGCTGGAAGGCAAAAAAGATAAAGGTATAAGTAAAGGAAACTTTAAGATAGATTTTCTCTTTCTTTCTTTCTTTCTCTCTTTCTTTCTTTCTTTCTTTCTCTCTTTCTTTCTTTCTTTCTCTCTTTCTTTCTCTCTTTCTCTCTTTCTTTCTCTCTTTCTCTCTTTCTTTTTCTCTTTCTTTCTTTCTTTCTCTCTCTCTTTCTTTCTTTCTTTCTTTCTCTCTTTCTTTCTCTCTTTCTTTCTCTCTTTCTTTCTCTCTTTCTCTCTCTCTCTCTTTCTCTCTTTCTCTCTTTCCTTCTCTCTTTCTCTCTTTCCTTCTCTCTTTCTCTCTTTCTCTCTTCCTTCCTTCCTTCCTTCCTTTCTTTCTTTCTTTCTTTTTGCATAAAGAATGTGGCAACCCTTCATCATGCCCCATAAATTTCTTCACCAAACCTAACCCAACAAAGATATTGTGTCATCGAGATAGATCAAAATTGCTTCAATATTTTAAGAAAATTACTTTTGTCACCCCAAAGAGCTATATTTAAAAATTCATTGATCGCATCAAAAATGCTATACTTCCATATATAGGTTTTTACGGGATCCACCTTTGTGGTCAAAATAAGAACCCACTTCTCCACAAGGGAAATGGAATCGTTTTTCATTCAAAAGCATTCATTTTTCTTGCCCACTAACATGGCTACCATCTGAAAACTCTATAGCCAAATTAACATCTATAACCCTTACAGTATTTCTAAGATCTCCACTCCAATGTATCCTTTAAGATCTTTGTATAATTCATCCATCTAGTAGAATGAAGATTGAAAATAATGATAAGAATAGAACACACGCAGTAAAACCATGGAATAAATAAAAATTGATACTAACAAATAGTACTTTTTAGTGACTAATAGTCGCAATCACTCAACCAGAACAGTTATAACACAAAGACACATGCACAAGAGACCATATGTGTCTTTGTATTATGAACTGTTACATATGTCTCTTACGATATGTTCTGGTTGAGTGATAGCAACTATTAGTCACTACGGAGTGCTATTTGTCAGTATCAATTTTGATTTTATTTCATGGCTTTACTGCATGTGCTCTATTAAAAAAAATGATAAAACTAATTAACCTCCTTATGTGTGTGCCACTGATTTTAATTCATCTAGCCTCTAGTTGAGGACCCCAAAATGGCTGAAAGCGTGTAGGTGAGATGGAAGACACTGAACAGTCTTATGAGGTAGGTAAAAACTCAACGATGAAAATATTAAATCCTGGAGCGTCTTTACAAAACTGATCATTTTAATGGGGTAAAGATTCAAGTAAAAATTATGAGGGGTGTGAAGAATAGATGTATGGAGAGAGGTGGTAAAATAAATGAAGACTCCGTCCACACTAATGCGTTTTCGTTTGAAAACGCTGAGCGTTTTCATCGAAAACGTATACATTTGAAAACGCTTTTCAAAGTGGAGATATTTGAAAACGGAGGCTTATCGTATTTTATTAGTGAACTGCCGAAAAAGCTGCGAAATCTCGATGCGTTTTTGGTGAGACGAAAACGGAGCCTTTCGCGAAAACGCATTGGTGTAGACGGGGTCTAAATGCAACGATGAATGACTTAATTAAAGGCTGAATAATTTTTTAAAATGTTAATAGATTAGAGGTAATAGATTAGTTCTGGATGTACCTGCTTTTTAAAATTGTCTTCGAACCTCATATATTCGGCACTTTTTTTGTCTTGAATTTCATTGGTAAAATTCCAGTTCAGGATACGAAGACTCATCTTAACTTTAACGGTAACTAAATCGAAAATAAACACAGACGCTTTAAAATGAGGCAGAACTCCATCTAACCACATTATTATGAAATAAAAATTTGAATACAGAGAAAAAGAATAAAATAAACATTTTAAAAAAGATATTAAAAAAAGCGACAGTAAAAGACAGTAAACGAAGCAAGAAAAAAAAAAGAATGGAAGATGAAATGGAAAAGGGAATAAAGGGAAAAAGGAAGGAAAGCAAAAAGGAAAGGAAGAAGGGAAAAAAGAGAGAAAAAGAAAAGAGACGAGAGAGAGAAAGAGATTAAAAAGAAAAGAAAATATGAAGCAAAAAGGGAAGAGGAAGTAGAAAATGATGATGAAGAAGAAGGGTTGTAAGTGTTAAGAATGAAAAAGACATTTCCTTACCGTTGACTATTAAGTTCACTATGTGTGTATTTTTTCCCTTCAAACACTTGTAAACACCAGCATCATCCATAGAACTATTGGTAATTATTAAAATGGTATCTACTATCGTTATTCTGCTGGAAAGATCGACGTCACTGCCATCTTCTTTCTTCCACTGTCCTTCTCCCTGAGCATTATTAGAACAATTAATTCTGACGTCCTCGCCTTCTTTGACTGTAACATTAGTCACTGTTTGTGAATCGACTACCACTGAAAGAATTAAACCAAGGATTAGATTAGCAAAGTTTCTGTTATATGCACACTTATTTCAAAAACGTTTCTCGCAGTAAAAGAACAAAGGACAAAGTCATAGTATGAACAGAATGTGCATCTTAAACGCAGAAACTAACAGATTGAAAGACAGACAGAAAGACAGGAGACAAACAGACAATCGTTTACTATTTTAAGACTTAAAAGCGAGTTTTGTTCGTTCGTTTGTTTGTTTGTTTGTATTTTTTATATTGATAGACGCTTGCTTTTTTTTCATTTTCTATTTTTCAAGCCCTTTGCCCTTTTTCTTTTTGCATTGACAAACTTTATTTTTGAAATAGTGTTTTTAAGCCTTTTTTTCTGATTGGTTAACTGGAGTTCACTTTCGAAATTATTTTCTTTTAACTGATTGGTTATTTGTTGCGAAGTTGATTTCGAATGCGAAGAAAACTGTACAATGGAGATAGGGGCAATATCGAATTGTCGAACGATCGAACAGTCGTGGTTCGCGGAATGTCTACGAAAATCGAGCAAGCCGAAGAAGTGCAATTCTTCAAAACACGAGTTTAAAAAACCGTTCGTTTTCATTGCAGCCGATTCGAATATTTTCGGACAATAAATCCGGTTTAGATAAATGTAGATGTCTACCAACTTTAAAAGCTGGTAGCGTTGATCGGTTTTGTAAGGATGGTGTTGTTAAGGCTAGTCGTTTATCAGATATGGTTCGAAGCGTTAAACATCTTCAAACCTACGATAAACGAAGATCATTAAGATATTTTTGTTATTTAAAAAACTTACCTAATACTTACCATATGACATCACATCTTACAAATGACTTACCATTACATACTTACACAGCTCGTCCAGACGTTTCATTTATTATTCTTTCAAATGTCTTCGACCTCTTCACGTGTCTGCTAAAACTCAGAGGAATATGCATCGTGTAATACGAAGAAAATTAAATACTTAGCTTATGTATTTTTAGGCTTATTCCGCCGTCGATTCAGTTCAGATCTAAAAAATGTAAAGAAATAATGTTAAATTGTACCTATCGAATTCTTCCCATTATATATCCTAATTTTTGGACTAATAGCACATTATGCTATTTTTATTGTGTCCAGATTTACACAGTTTTGCTGAAGAAAATTTTTCTACAATTCCCAAAAATATACGACAACTACAAGTTGAGACAAGTCGAAAAGTATGCTAACAGTAGTACTGATTTAAGCGTCATTCAGGGAGCAATCATTTTTTAAGAGTGGAAGAGGGGGGGGAGGGAAGTAGCCGTGGATATGACCAGTTATCTCCCCCAGTTATGCAACTGTTGACCCCTCCTTTTATTAATTCCTCCGTCCGCTCCACCTCCCTGTTAAAAAATGAATGCTCCATCATGCCTTTCACCAAGAATAACTCATCATTCATCATCAATTATCAACTGTTAATGCATCCACTTTTCACCATCCCCATTGTAATATTATGCATCTTCAACAAAAATTCTTATTTGCATTTCAATATTTCTGTCTTGTTAACTTCTTAAAACGAGCTAAATTGGTTTCGTTTCTTAGATCCCTAGACAAGCGGCGCCACAAGAACGGTCATTAGAGTGGTTTTCATTAACCCGTGAAGCACACTTTAGCGTAATACACTTTTTAAAGTATTTTATTACACTTTTACTGTATTTTAATACACTTTTTAAAGTGTATTAAAATATACTTTATTACACTTCAATTTTCATTAGACCTCCAACAGTAAACCAAAACTCTTGCACTCGCCTCAATAACTAACAGACTAATTCTACGAGACGGACTTGCATTTTGTATGAAAGTCGTCCTCTGTCTTTATAAAATACATAATAATATACATGAAAAAATTACTCGATTCTGATTGGCTAAGACCAGTGCAGTTTAAGTGTAACACCAGTGCAAAAATTGTAATACCAGTGCATATTACAAATCCTGCAATTCTGATTGGCTAATAAAACAATAGAAAGTAGCGACAGCCAATCAGATTGTAGCAGTTGCCATAGCAACATAACAGACTTTCTCTCTGGAAGTTGTCAAGAAATTCAAAATGGCGGAATTGTGTTTTAAAAATGGATTCAAAATGCTAAAAATTCAAGCTTAAATTCAGTTTAAAACAAGCATAAATGGTTGAAAATTGCAAAAGGAGGCCTTGATGCTTGTTATTTGGGAGTTAACAAGGAAAGAAAACACGAGTAGAGCTATTTTTGAAGCTGTTTAAGTCACTTGACACGAAAGTTAAGGCCGAAGAGAACTTGACTAAAGAAAAGAGACATAAAACCAGAGCTTTCGGCTACTTTATCCGTAAAAAGGTAAATAATACTTTTGTAAAATGAAAGTAACTGTATTCAACTTTCCTTTGAGTAATCAAGTAAAGAGGATATTTAATCATTTATGTACGTTTTGCAGAATTTTCCCATAAAAAGCTTACTTTATAGTTTTTACAAGAATGTCAAACACTTGAAGCTTTGAAGATGAAAAAATTATTTATCTTTTGTAAATAATATCATTGTTTTGTGAACGATTTTTGACAAATCGTAAAACAAACTTGTCGCTTTGCTTGCTATTATTTGGTCAACATTTTTTCATGTATATTATTACTAAGTAATCACATGGTTTCTCGTTCAATTTGGGATAATTCACACTCATGTGTTTTTCAAAGAGCTGAATTGCACTCGACCTACGGTCTCGTGCAATTTCAACTCTTTGAAAAACACACTCGTGCGAATTAATCCCAAATTGAACTTGAAACCGTGTGATTACCTATACTAATATTTTGCGTATAAAGATATTATAATGGCTATCAGTTCCAGTTCCAATAACAACTGCGAAACTTATTATTTTCAAAGAAAAAATATCAACGTACACGGCGAAACTTATTTAGTTACCAGCGGAAAATAAATATATACCAGTGAAAGATATTATATAATCAAATGAGCCCTTTGCCTAACTCGTGAGTTGCATTGCATTTGAGAGAAAGAGTACTCAAGTGATGACGTCAGAAAAAACTTTTTTTTCACTATCATATTTTGGATCCCAATTTCGATAGACAATCAAAAAAGATGTTAACACACCAAATTTGATGAG
>JAAAQI020124928.1:0-14854 GCA_011800005.2 Stichodactyla mertensii
ATTTATTTGGAAAAAAAATACTAATGTACATTTTTGTATAAGGTATCCGAATAAAATATTGTCATTGTCATTGTCATAGGGACTGAGAAGGTCAACGGTTCATAACAGACTTTCGGGCCTAGTGAAGGGAAGAATTTAGACCCAAAATACTGACTCTACGTGATCTGATGCCCGTGCCAGGAGAGTAGAAAACTGAATCTGAATAATAAAGCATTTTGACAAAGCATTCTGGTGGTGGTAGTAAAATGACGCAATCATGAAAACGTCCTATAACAAAAGACGCATTTCCCTCTAAACCATACATTTTTTGCAATTTTTCACAGATTTGAATGGTTGCTACTCGGTCATTATTTAGACAAATACACCCAAATTCAGGAATATTGTATATTTTTATGTGTTCGTTGTAGTTACTGGGGGAGGAGGGTTCTTTAAAAAATTATCAAAACTCCACAATTACTAATTCACTGATGGTCTTTCACGTGAAGACAAAATATTTTCTCAATCCACTAAGCTTTTGGTTTATGCAAATCAGCGACGGCCACTATTGCCTAAGGTCTACACCAAATTGAAAAAACGTTGTCGGGTTCAAAAGGTTGAATCATCGAAGGTAAGACCGAAAGGGGTAACGGGTAAGCACTCAATAAGGCCCATATTTACTATTATATGCATAGGATATTGTTGCAACTCTCGAGCATTGCTTTGAAAGCAATTTTCGAGAATTATAGCAATACTCAATGCATATTGTATAATCCTTATCGGTCATATTGTATAATGCTCCTCGGTCTTACCTTCGATGATTTAACTTTTTGAACCCGACAACGTTTTTTCAATTTGGTGTATACCCTTGTAAGTTTCTGCTTAAGACAGGTCCTTATAAAATTGTCGCCGGTTAGGTTAACTTAAAAACCGTCATATTTTTCCACTTACGAGCTTGACGATGCCTGACTGTCGACATTCAGCGAGCCAACAGAAGACTGGCTGCCAAAATTGATTAGTGCTTGACGACTTCGAGCGAAGACAGGTGGTTTTAAATCGATAATTAATCGGCGAAGATCGGCATTGCGTTCGGAATCTTTACTGAAAAGCTTCGCCACATTAGACCAGGGTGTAACTAAACTGTTATAGCCTTCGTCTTTATCCAGGCGATAGATGGGTGTCTGGTCGAGTTTGTCTCGAGATCTATAGCTGAAATGTAAAAAAGTCTGGTTGAAGTTACTGGAATATTGAAGTGGTATGCAAAGGATGTTACGAACCTTGAGCCGAGATAGGGAGGGGAGGGGTACCATATGCTAATAACTGTGACGTCAGAGGAGTAATTTATGTATATTTGTTGTTCCTTGAAATTCAAAACACGGGCGACTATGTAAAAACTAACTTGCAATAATTTATACAAACGTTATGGGTAAAACAATGATGTATATTAAACATGTCATATTTAATGTAGTTGTACCAGTTATGTTTCTGTATATGTGAGGGTGGCATTTTCCCCTTGCATACTAATGTATATTCCCCCAGCATATTTAATTAGCTTGTTAGCCCCAAATCTTCCCTGGAAGATTTCAAAGCCTCCCCCCCTAGCTTTGAGAATCTTAAGGGAATTGGGCCAGGGGTTATGCGATATATTCAACCGAGGAGAACAAAGAAAACCGAGCTGATGTAAAAATAATAAATGATGACTCCCCTGGCATGGTCATGCTGCGAAATACTCCAGTTCTCCGCATTAGTCAAAGTGTTGTTAAATTGTTAAGTTCATTCATCGTTGAATTTACTGTGCATTTGTGAATATTTTTGTACCGTATATGTATATGTGTTCTCTAGTCATTAACCACTGCTCATTTCTTTTTATTTATATTCACCATTTAGAGAGATCTCGGTCTAAAGATACAACCACTTCGCTTGCTGTCACTTCTCGTATGTATCCTACAGATCAAACACAAATGAATGAATGAATGAATACATGACTTTCCAAGTAAGAAAATATCTATCTGCACCCAAACTTGCAACATTTGAAGGGCTTCAACATCACTCCCAACGACTTAATGAGCTCACAAACAAGTGCCGAAAACTTGCGCATTTTGACCAATATAAGAAGAAAAATGCTACACAAAATTAGAATAAATGCTACATGCTTTTCATGCTATATGCATTTTCAAACGACTTAATGAGCTTACAAACAAGTGGCAAAAACTTGCGTATTTGAACATATAACAGAAGAAAACGATTTACAAAATTATAATGAATTCGAGATCACCCATTCGTAAACGAATTTCGACGTTCTAGAAAGATTTTCCAAGCCAAAAAAATTTATTTATCTGAACCAACGTTTGTAACATTTGAAGGGCTTCAACGTCACTCACAGAGGCAATCCATTCATGCTACACGCATTTTCAAACGACGTAATGAGCTCGCAAACAAGTGTCAAAACTTGCGCATTTTGACCAATAAAAGAACAAAAATGCTGCACAAAATTATAATAAACTCAAGTTGTTCAATTGGTTAACAAATTTAGACGTTCAGGAAAGATTTTCCAGTCAAGAAAAAAAAAGTATTTGAACTAACGTTTGCAAGATTTGAAGGGCTTCAACGTCACTCCCCGAGATAATTTATACATGCCACATGAATTTTCAAACGACTTAATGAACTCACAAACAAGTGTTAAAAACTTGCGCATTTTAACCGGTAACAAGAAAAGTGCCTCGCAAAATTCTAGTTGGGCAGTTGGTTAACAAATTTGGACATTCTAAAATGAATTTTCAATTTATCTGAACCCAGTTTGCAACATTTAAGGGCTTCACCGTCATTCACCGAGATAATTTATTCATGCCATACGCATTTTCAATCGAGATAATGAGCTTATAAACAAGTGTCAAAAATAGGCACCTTGTACGTGTGGGTACTACTGGAGTAAGGCAAATATTTTATGGCATCAGAAATAATAAGAAAAGGAAAGAAATACTACCTTTTGGTAAGACAAATCGACTTATTAGCATGACGGAAGTAGCTAGTGTGATTGTATCCTCTCGTTTTGTATTCTCGAATGGTGATTGGTTTCGAAAACACTCTATTCTTACTCATTCATTTCGGAACTTAGACAATGTTAAAAGTGGCTCCAGAGTATGAACAGTAGCCAAATGTTATCTTAAATCTAATTCCTAAATATTAGTAAAATTGAAATTATATAATGTATAATTACCGTGGGAATCTGATAATGATAACCTTACCTGTTGCTATGGCAACAGCACTGTTTCTTTCCTCACTCACCACCACTCTATCTCCAGCAGTAATAGGTACATCTAGCAGGGGGGTCTGGGACGGGTGGTCAGGTGATCTTCCAAAGCCGTGTAGATAAATCCCAATCTTATCCATCTGATGCTCACGTGATGTCTGCACCATTCCACTGAAGCACTGGCCTAGAGCCTCTCTTTCCAATCCCTCCATGCTCCAGATGTGGTGTTGACTGGATTTGCCAGACTGAAGAACTTCTTTGCCTTCGAGACAAACCAGTTTGAACCAGTCAGCAAAATATCGCGCGTGGTCTGGAGTCAAGTGTTGCGTCAATTTATCAAATAGTTCCCCGAGACCACTGGTGACTGGGTTGCCATTCTCGACAGACTTGTGGAAGAGCGTGCAGTTCTGTGCTTGTGAACAGCGGCTGCAGGTGTGAACATCCTTCAGCATCCCTAAGTAAATGAAAGCGAGGTAAGAAGCAAGTATGGCTAAGTTGGTTAGTGGGCGCTATTCCCTGTGACATAACATTTGCTGTCCTTATCCTTGTTGATTTACAGTCAAACCAGCTCTAGCGTACCCATTAATGATTTCATTATTCGAATATTGAGCTGATTATTCGCTCTGAGTTTTCATTAATACTCCAAATTTCAAAATTAATTCTCTACTCGAATTTTGATCGGAAAAGCACGCAAAAGCGTGTTTTCTGTGGAGTTTTCCTACCTATTTATGGCACTCAGTGAGGAACCCAATCAACATTCAAGTAGATCATTAATTTTAAAGTTTGGCGTCCTCCGTTTTAATAATGAAAACTTAGAGCGAATAATCCACCCTATATTCGAATAATGAAATCGTTAATAGAGTCTAAGAGGGGTACGCTTGAGCTGGTTTGACTATCTGAAACAAATGGCACACAAGTGCACAGCCAACCCCACATGTCTTGCATAAACACTTTCAGGAAGTGGAGTGGTCATAAAATATCCATTGTACTTTGCGCTCCAATACCTACTGTTTCTCATGGAACTTCATGTGCCTACATGTTACCGTAACTGTAACTGCCCGTTATGATTTGACAAAGCCAGTGCGAGCTGTGAGCTGGTACCGTATGTTTCCTACTAATACTGGAGCAATAGGATGCCATTTTAGTGTTATGCCATGTCCGTTATTGTACCGTACATTTACCACTTGTACAAAAACTGCTCTACTGCGTATTACCTGGCATTTTGAGACCACCAGTTGTTCTGCTGAGAGAAAGGTACCGCGCAACTTCATTTCGTCTCATAACTAAAGCCCTTTTCTCGTGCACAAGAGCAGGGACACCGATAATGTGTCCTGATTTCATGTAATACAACAGTCCTGAGTCCACAGGATGGCGATGACGGTCTGATAAGAGTAGAGTGTAGAGGATAGCCTGAGCTCGGTGATCGACCGATCCTTCAAACAAAAATGCAACAGCCAATCAAGCAGAGCTAATAAATAATAATTGTCTTGGTCCAGCTGGAAGTTGGATCCTCGACCTCCCGCCACTCGGTTAGCTCAGTTGCTAGAATATCGGTCTGTTGTGCTGGAGGCCGTGGGTTCAATCTCAGGCCGGACCAACACTCAGGGTCTTAAAATAACCGAGAAAGTTTTGCCCTTGTAATAACATCTACAAATAGTTAGAGCTTTACGTCCCGAATGATCACGTTAATGGCGGTCCCTTCCCTTTAAACTTAAGGCCCAGACACACGATGTAGCGTTGCCTGCGACGCGGAAACAGTACCGTGTCCACTCGTGCAACTGTTGCGCGCGACGTTTCCGGCCTGAAAGTTGCAGAAGTAGAAACGAGTTCTACTTTTACGGGTGGACACACGACTTTCTATTTCAAGCAACGTCGTAGGTAACGTCGAATCGTTTGTCCGAGCTTTTAAGAGACGTTAAAAAACGGCAACAGGTCTGTCACTTTCCAAGATGGAAAAGTTTAGAGAACGAACGGTTTGTTATGGGGTAAAAGAAATATGCTCACCTAGCTTTGAGAACAGTTTTCCAGTCTTGAGTTCTAATGGTATCACTGATGTCTGTACACTGTTATCCTTATCGGGTCTATGTCTTCTTATCCTGGGTCGCCTGTCAATCTTCACTTCAACCGTTGCGTCTACTTTACCTAAACGCGGTAAAAGTAAAAAAAGTTGGCCTTTATCCAAACTACTAGGTAACAATGGTCACCTTTCAAAGCCGTCTCATTGAACAAAAGGGAACTCAGTAATACATAAGGTTCTGGTGATAAAAGGGTTTTTGTATGAGTGGGAAACGTACGGTACTGACTTACAGCAGGTACACGGTACGGTATGCAGTAACACTGAAATAGCTTCCCATGAGAATGGTTATCGTATGAGTGGGAATCATATGGTACGGACTTACAGCACGTACACGGTACGGCATGCAATAACAACAAAATAGCTTCCCATCGTGTGTATCATCCATTTACGACGCGTAACTACGGTTTTGGTAAAGGAAAATAAGGTTAGAGTACTATTATGAATTTGCCACATCGTTTCCCACTCCAATCCAAACTTTTAAAAATGGGTTACCTTTCAAGCCAAATCTCGGTGACCAGACGTTCTCCTCGATGTCTTTCAGTGCTGATATGCACACACTTGGCTGCTCAGAAAAATCAGCGTCATCAAAGGTACTCTTATAGTCCATTAAACTCATATCAGGGTCTGGAAAAGGCATAACGTACCGCTTGGACCAGTCGCTAAATGCTGGTATACTCTCGCTAATCTTATCCAAGACGGTTACTTCTGACATACCAAGACTGTATAAGGAATTGAGGTACGAGTGCTGCTGTAACAACTCCTTGGCCATGGTGACAAGCTTTTCTTTGGAAAACTCTGTAAATCAATGAAGGTGGTAGAGCAGATGATGTATAAAAGGGAAGATGTAACTCTCAAGTTGGAACTTACTCACAGCACAAAAACCTATACACGATACGGACGTACCGTGCCGTGAAGGTGATCTTAAGTTTTGGCATTTTCAATTGCAAGATTGTACATTGTAAATTGTAAATTGTACATACTTTGAGCACGCGCAGACGTTTTTCTCTAGTGTCTGCGCATTGAACATCTATTGATGTTCGTTTCTCATCCTTACGTCATTTCCTTGGAGCACGCACTCTCTACTAATCAAAAAACGAATTCATAAATGGTCTCACCATTGGCTTGCATCGCTTTATCAAATAGATCATGAAGCAGGGTGCCAATTAACATGGCCTCGTTTGTGTCTTCCGTACGGAAACGTTCGTTAAGAATGGTTCTGCGCAAACACCTGGTTGCCCCAGCAACTGTTGTCCCGGAAACTAAGGTGTCCGGATGTACTACAATGTATTGGTCTGTCTGGTTGTCAAGGATGCAGACGCCTGATATGTCATCGAAGTCTCCTGTGAGAAGAGAAGCGTATTAAAAAGGTTAAAGTAAAGGAAAAAGTGAAAGAACGAGTGGTGTAAGAGAAAATGAGACTACAAGAGAAAGACAGGAAGGAAGGAAGGAAGGAAGGATGCATGGATAGGAAGGAAGAATAGATGTAACGAAGGAAGTAAGGATGGATGTAAGGAAAGAAGGAAGGATGAAAGGATGGAAGGAAGGATGGAATGAAGAATGAAAGGATGGAAGGAAGGAAGCAAGCATGGGAGGGAGAGAGGGAGGAAAGACAGAGACTAGAGAAACAATATCTTGGATAGAGTAATTAAAGTGTGATGGAATATGAAAAATGGCCGGGGAGTGAGACAAATTGATGGCAATAATCACGGTTATGATGAAAACAATAATAGATTAGTCACATTTAGCAGATCGAAGAATTAAAACAAAAAAATGAAAGTAAATGAAAGTAAACTATGAACCTACCAGTCACGTGCACAAGATCTCCTGGTTCTATTTCAGTCATTTCCCAGTCTTGTCTCAAGTAACAATATCTTTCCACGGATCGTCCCTCGTCAAACAGGCGCAGCACCTTCTCAGACAGTACCCTACCATATTTGGACAAGGCTTCACGGTTTGCTTTTCGTTTGTAAACCTCTAGGACTAAGAACCGACGGTAGGGTGAGGAGTAGGGGGCGTATTCTACGAATAACTTTGTCCTGTAGATAAAATGGATATTATTTTGTTTGTAGTAATGGAGTGATTGAATCATGGCAGCTCGCTGACGTGAGCCTACCCTAGGACACGCATGTTCACATGTTGATTTTAATGGTAGAAGAAACCAAGAGAACCCGGAATAAAACCTGTGATAAGGGTACCGTAACCGTAACGCCGTCTCTGCCACCCGTGATACGTTTCTGAAGTTATCAACGACGATGATACGGCAATAAACGTAGCAGTATTCAAAACAACGATAAGAGACACTTTATACCCTCAACGGCAGCGCAGACAGCAGGCCGCGCATTAGTCAAAATACTCTTAAAACTTTATCTATTTTATAACAATCAATCAAGTCCTACAAACCCTACTACATAACAGGCACCAAGCAGCTTCGCGTTCTAGAACGTGTCATGCTACGTTGCGTAAGAGAATACAGCAAATCTTAACATAAACGTACCTCGCTGAGTTCTTCTTGGGAACTGGTGACCACTCCAAACCATCCATCAGCCCCTCCAGCTCTACCCCAAGAAGACTATCACGTGATGTATTGGGGGAATTCTTGGTGGGCGTGATCAATGAAATGTCTGTGATCAAGTGTCTGTCAGTGTCTTTGATGGGTGTCTTCCAAGGAGTGATGGCGGGTGTGGCTCTAAATATTTCATTAATGTTACCTTCCAAAAAATCAGAATCCTCTTCTTCTTCTTCTACTGTGGTTTCTTTACACTTTTCTTCTGTTTTAAATTTCTCCTCGCTCTCACTGTTGCTGTTGTTATACAAGTTATGGGGAAAGGAACTTGCTCCATTATCTTTAGTTCTACATGTAAGTAAGTGTTCTGCTGATGGCATTTCTGCTCCATACTGTCTCATGTCAATATCATCACTCTCATCAGCGTCACAAAGTTGTGAGTTTTGTTTCCTTGTTTCTGCAGGAATTGTTGACGAACCCTGCAACAGTAAAAACGGGTCTAGTGTTTTATATGAACACATCTGTTGATGTAATCAGCTTAAAAGGAATCACCTGTGCATTGATCCATGATACTCTTTGCAACTTGCAATGTTGATCATGGATTGCAAAAAAGAAAAGTCATTCTATTTTCATCAAAATTCCAAACAATGTAACTTCTTGTTCCAAGGACCCTTAAAAAAGGCAGGGCTGAAAACAAGGTTCAAGGGTCAAAAGTGGTGGGGCTATAGAGTTTTCTCATGTCACATCGTCACAGCCATGTTGGTGTACCTTAAACAAACAATGTCTAATTAGGTTTATTTTGTTTGGAACACCGACATGCATGCCATGTCTTTGTCTTTTGTTCCACATGACAAAAAGCAAAAATGCTCTATAACCCCACCCACCCACCCTTCCTAAACCACTGAAAAATGCTTAATGTAACTTGAATATACATGTCTGGACTTTAAGGCTATTAATATTTACCAGCCACCACTCTACATACATAGAAAGGTGAAGCTGAAGCTGTTAAAATGACTGTTTTACATGTAGCAGGCTTTTAGTACTTCATAGAAGTGTGTGCCACAAATCTACACGAGCCACACTCCATGTACTCTTTCATTAGGATATGTACTCTTACCTTAGGAAGGAAAGATGGCTCCCCCTGGTGTCTCTTTTTACTGGGTGATATACCTTTGGATCCCGGGCGCTTGAAAGATCTACCATTCTTGAGGACTATCTTGCTTGGGGCAAGTAATGGTCGACTGCTGTCATCTTCATTCATATTAGTATTAATAACTTCACTTGATAATGTTGTGGACTCTGGCTTTTTTTCGTCACTCACTGCTGAGGGTGTTGTTTTTCTTGTTGTAGAGCTTTTTGGTTGAGTATCTTTCATTGAACTGTTAGGTGTATATTTTTGACTGCCAACCATTTTGTAAGCAGATGAAGTACTAATATTTCCAGTTTTTAACTTTTTGGCAGCATTAGTTTGAGAGTTATCAGAAAATCCTGGTCTGCAAATGTTCTTTACTTTGTAATTCTCACCCCTGCTGTTAACATTAACGTCTAAATTCCCCTTAGAAAAATCCCCTTCCAATGCACCACCACCTTTTTTGGCCAACACAGAAGCTTTAGTCAAAGAAGATTTGCTCTCATTACTCAAGGCCAAAGCACGCATCTTCAAAAGCTGTTTCCTCTTCTCCTCTTCTTCCTTTTCAAGGATGACTTGTTTTAATTTCAGGTTGGTAAACATTTGTCTTTTGGGAGTATCATGCTCTTCTGAGGATGATGACAATGTTGATTTCATGAAGCTGCGACTAAGACCTGCTGGCGATGGGGTAGGTGGTATTAAATCATCATCAGAATTATCGTCAGCCATGGTCTTTGTAGTATTTTGTTGTTCATTACAGTGTTGAGGTTGTAAATTTGATTGCACGTCCTTGTCGTGAGTTTTGGAGTTAATACCATCACTTGCACCAGCAAGACATAATAATTCATTTGTCTCCAAGGTCATTTTCTCTTGTCTTCTGTTTTTTCTATCCTTACCTCCTTCAACATCAGATTCTGAAGATTTGTCCTCCTAAAAAGGTAAAAGAAACTATGATAGAAATGTATTCAGTGACCATTACTATGTGAGTCTCTGTAGCTCAGTCAGTAGAGCATCTGACTGGTATCCAGAAGGTCACAGGTGCAATTCTTGTCAAGGCAGTTCCCTGTCAAGCTAGGGATTGACAAACTGAATACATTTCTGTTATTTCTTTCCTAGCTGAGTATCTTTGTATCTAAATACAAGAAAATATATAAAACAATGTCCAAACATAATAATAAATATCTTATGATTTAGACCAGTTCAGCTACGTTTTTTCTTTTTCTATTTATGCTGAGCCTTTGGACATATTGTCCATCTTCAGGGCAATGATGGAACAATATTACAAGCACGAGCCTATAGCCTGGTTCTCACTAGTGACACAAGCACAAGCACAAGCAACATACGCAGACTCAGTAGGATACTGCTCATTAGCGCTGATTGTCTTTCCTCACACCTCGGTGATAAATGCAGTACTGAGTCTGTGTATGTTGCTTGCGCTTATGCTTGCGTCTCTAGTGAGAACCAGGCTTAAATGAGCATCTACTGTTAGGTCTGTTGTTTTAATTGCATCCATGTACAAATAGCTCACACTTGTAACATTATTCCATCATTGCCCTGAAGATGGACAACATATAATTTGAAAGCTCAGCACAAATTAAAAAGAAAAAAAAAACGTAATTGAACTTGTCTAAACCATAATGTCTCCTATGTACAAACACACCAATGATCTAAAAAATATCTTCATAATGGAAATAACCTCAAAGATGACAGAGATTTAGAGGAGAACATATAGTTAGAGAGATGCAGTTTTCCATTTTCCATACGCTTATCAATGATAGATGCATGAAAATTCCAAAACTTAAATGGAACCATGAAAATAGTGAGCTGTTTCACTGCAGCTAGTTCTGAACACTTTTGACACCATCTAAAATAAATACGAGTATGGACAATAAGAAAGTTGACAATAGCCAGGAATGTGGAATTGGAATGTGACATTGTTTTAACTCTGTCTGTTAAAACAGTTGTCTATTTTTTCATGAATAATGAACAAAAGACAGTTTTGCAAAACATTAAGCTATAAAAAACGTTTGCTTTCATATTCTGAATTCTGATGGCTGTAATGCCTCAGCATCTCACTCATTCTTTTGCCAACAATTCTAATAAACCTTTAATACTTTGAAAATGGGTCAGCTAACTTTGATATTATACACCTATTTAAAAAAAACTTTGTCAGAGAAAAAAGCAACAGGCAACAAGACCGAGACCAATAGCAAGCATCTCTGGTCAGGATAGTAGCTGAATTTTTGAGCACACATTTGATCTTGGGAAGCATAGCAGTCTGCCATTGTAAAAAGACTAAAATGACCGCATCTAAATGGATGAATTACTGAATATCCTACTTTGTGGACTTGTCTTCTTGCTTTTGGCTATGACAACGTTTATTAAAATAGGTGTGTAGTTCTGGAAAATATCACATTTCTGACAATTAGAAGGATCAATACTACATTTAGACTCCCACCTAACGTACCTTAATATAGTCTTCTCATACTTTTATTAATCTTTGGAAGTTCCACACCCACTCCACAATAAGAGGGATCGATACTATATATAGACTCCCACATAACCTAGACTATTCTTATATTCTTATTAATTTTTGGAAGTTACATGCCCATGCTATTTGAGAGGTATGGATATTTTCTGGAAAGTACCATTACCTTAAATGAACATTTCTTCCTTGTCGTCAGGTTTACTGCTCTCTTGTCACCACCTACAGCATGAGAAATAAATGAGAATAAGATGTTTAATGTTACAAGTGGATGACATTTTAAATGAGAAGATGACTTGCAACTATGTACGGTATATTTTTATGCAAGCATCACAGTACTCACCTTTATTTGAAGGTCCGATAGTCGAAAATAACTGTGTTCTTTCCTGCATAGAATAAAATTTAATATGGATCATAAAAACGATGAGACAATTTACAGCTGAAGAATAACAACAGTGCTTCTCTCCTCACATTTTTGCTGCAGTATCATGTTCACATTCAAAAGAAGTTAACAAGTGGCTAGTGATCAGTGCAGAATACATAATAGAGCGGATTTCGTATGACTGTGAAAAAGTCGCAGCACAAACACAGTTGCGACACGCTCAAGGCATGGCAAGGAACTTCAAAATTCTGGAAAACATCATGGTCGTGGCAAGGCACGCTTACAGCACTGACTGTGCTGCAACTTTTTCACAGTCATACGAAACACACTCCATTGTTAGAGTTTGCTTTATTTAGGGAATTCCCCATTGGAAGGAATGTCTTTGATACTCTTGTAAAGTTAGAAAAGTTTCTTCTTAATGGTTTAGCAAAGCATGGATAATTCAAACTGGAGCCTGCACTGTCTTGCTGAGGAAGAGAAAAGCTCTTGCAGCAACAGTTAAATTCACACAGCTTCGTAAATCATTTGGCTGCAATTCTGGTCCTTACACACTCTATCCTTGTTTAGTTAATGGTGTGAAGGTTTTCAAGTGCTACAAGCATCAACTTAAAATCATAATTTTTTTAATTGGAGAATCTAACCATTAGATGTACCTTATTGAAAAAGCTGGTGATGTTCTGTTGATTTGATCTTCTTTCCTAAAGTGACAATTACATATTTTTAGAACCACCTTCGGAAATCACTGATGCATGCATATGGTAGTTGAAATTATGCTGTGAATTTGCAAATTTCAAAACTCTAGCTTAATAACACATAACCCTGAAGTAATACATTACATGACCATTTACACATTTAATGGCTAAATGGCTCTTAAAATGGTTAATTTTAGCAATGAAATGTAGGAGGAGTAGCATAAAAAAGAAAAATAATTGTGCAGTTTGCAAATTAGTGATAGCTGTATTTATCAAATGGGAGTTGCATAAATAGTTTGCAACCATTCCCAAGAGTATCAAAATACAAAGACATGACAGCCATGCATAATGGGGCCATTATCAAAAGCACCTAACACTAGAAGTCGTTTGTTACAGCAATAATCCCAAATGTTTGACTACTTTTAATGCATTCACTTATTTTATTTTGATAGCATGGGGAGTGGTTGTCCAATTCTCCTGAGCCAGGGGCTCATGTATAAAGCATTTGAAGGTGCACCCTTTACCCACTCTATCCATGATCAATGCTTCCTTTTGAGTATTTAAAGCTAATTAAGGCTACACAAAATGGAAAGAAGTCGAAACAAGGATGTGAGTTTGCTGGAATCGGACTAAAGACCTCATGCATGGAAGGTAGCACACTAGCCAACTGTGCCATCCTTGCTCCTTGCATTTGTATGCTGGTTTTGACAGCAAAATACTCCTGCATTAAAGTATGCAAACATATCAAGAATGGCTATTCATTTAGCTTTTGCACAATGAATACGATGAAAAGGGCAGTGATGACATAATATGCAAAGAAAAAGAATTGAAACCCATGCACAGAGCAGTTTTTGTATGAGTGGGAAATGTACAGCACTGACTTATAATGTACAGCCAAGAGAAGGTGCAGTATGCTGTAATGCTGTAACATTTAAATTCTTCTCATTGTTTTCATGTAAATCATCCAATCACAAGGCACAGTCACCGTCATGGTAAAGTATGGTATAGCTACAGTATGGCTAACGAATTTGGCGTGTTGTTTCCCATTCAAACGAAATCTGCTGCATAATATGCATACATCATGGTGTGTAACTGCTACACACTGTACCTGTTCGTCTTGTCAAGTTAGGAAAAACAACACATGTATTGACCAATTCTACGACATCCATAGCAACGCGAACGCAAAGGAATCAGCTAAGCAAACGTTATTAAGCAAAGATAACGAAATAAAACCAACGTGCTTCAGCAAGATCACATGTAAGCTGTGCTTACCAACTTCACGTTAAATGGTCAACTTTCTCGTACCCAAAAAACCATAAACAAATCAATTCTACAGTGGATCTAGTGGTCTGTCATTTAATAAAAAGTCAAAAAAGGCTATTTTGTGTTTGTTTTAAGTCTGTCTAGTTCGTATGTAAAGATATTTCCAAAAACACTGACGGATTTATCGGGAAGGATCATGTTTACTCAAGGGGTAACATCCATATAACCTGTGCAGGAATGCGAAGATCCCACACAAGATAAAATCTTAGAGTCAGTAAAACTTAACTTAATCTAGCATAGATCGACTTTGGAACTTACAGGTAACGCTCACAAATACTATACTCGTGATTTACAAAGTATATAAGCTTAATAAAAAGTTAGATATTTTTAAAAATTTGAATATCGACAACTGCTCACCTTGTCGGCGCCGGTAGGATTCCCGCGAGATCGTTTTGTGTTTCGACATGATCTTTCCATTATCCTGCGAATCTCTACAGCTGCAGGACACTTTCACAAAGGGAAGCTCCAAAACATTCTAATGTTTGTACAATAATTATTACACATTGTTTTTTTTTTCTCTCTTTGAGATCGAAATCTCCCGCCAAACTCGCTATTTTTTTAGTAATGGCATTGACCGCTGGACATTGCACGCGGGCTCAGGTACAAGGTCAAGAAGTCAGTCGCGAAGCATCATGGGTGAGCCACTTGCGCAGAATTCCCCCCAAAAATGTAAGAATAATTCGCTAGAATATCTTATTTTACAAGTGGCTTTAAAGCTTCTGAAACTAGACTCGCTTTGCGCCGCGTTTGTTCCCTAGCCCCACAGGGAGTTAGCTTATGTATTATGCTCATTAGAGATTTCCGATTTACAGGCGCGTAAAGCCATCACTTGTTAACTGAAAGTGAAGATGTATTCAACTGCAATTCCTTACTTACCAAAATGTGGGATCCAGTATGGAATTACGGAATTTTTCTTTCAATCTGCTTACTTTATTAAGTGGGACCATACTTCCAGACTCAATTGCTGAAGCGTCGTATGGCAGGGCGAAACCATTTACGGGTCAGCTGGAGATTTCGGCTCCAACACCGCTATCCAT
>JAAAQI020124939.1:0-14848 GCA_011800005.2 Stichodactyla mertensii
ACGATAAATCGGTTATAGAATGGACACTCGTGTGATAAAGGATTTATCATCGCTCGTGAAGCTTAAAGGCCACTCGGACTTCACCCTCGTAGCCTTTAAGTTTCACTCGCAATGATAAATCCTTTATCACACTCGCGTCCATTCTATAACCCTTACTTATCGTAGATGAGCACGCCGTTGCGATAAACCAACGGTATCCCGATGAGCATAGCATCAAAACGAGTCGTTCGGGTCGTTCGGGTCTTGGTTCATCGAGTCTTCCATTTAATTTACTATAGTTTTCTAGTGATCACAACGTTTTTCATTGCTATCTGCGACATAAAAAGTATTTTCTCGTTTTCTCAACTGTGGTTAAACACTGTATAGCTTGGATGCACCAACATGCGGTCTGCTTAGTGACCTCTCCTAATAACCACAGGCCTCCCAAAATTTTTAATCAAGTATCCCGACCGCGGCACGGGACGGAGTCTGTGATCAAACTCCCGACCCATGGACACATGTTTTGCTATCAAATCCCCACCCCTTGTCCGAAGACCACCTCCCCGGCACTTAAATTGATAGGTGCACAGTACATTTTCCCGCTGATTTACTATAACACGCTGATCCCGAGAGTACATGTAGCTATTGAATAGCTGTTACAATAATTACTCTAAATATTCGTCTTTATCTTTTGTAGTTCGTTTCAATCGACGAGTGCAATAGTTTTCATGTGCATTAAAGGATAACAAGATATTGCGTTTATACAAAGTGCTCCTCAAAGTGAACCCGTAGATAGTCTGCGCAGCGGCCCTTTGTTGGGCTCCCTGGGGGTAAAAATACTTCTAATGGGCTCCCTGTGGTACATTAGTTCCCAGCCCTTCTCCTCCTTCTTGGTTTGATCTCGGTTGTTTGTTTGTTGTACAAAATTGCTTGTCATTTTGGTTACTTTTTCTGAACGAAAAGCCTGTTTTCTTGTCATCTAATGCGTTAGGTAAGTCAATTTAACATGTCTTGTTTTGTTTAGTGCCGAAATAGTGTATTTTGATAGGGTTTGTGGGTTTAAAATGCTCGTCATTCCACTCAGACAGTTGGATTGTGGTTGGTCGTGTCTTGAACTCATCTTCACAGACCTTGTCCTCCAACCGCTCTAAATCTTCTTTTATCTCGAATTATAAAGGGAATAAACTTCTATGAAATGCTGGAAGCATATTTACACCTTGCTTTTTGTTACGGTCAACCTTCACACGAGGTGGCAAATCAAAGCTTTCGATTCCACAACTGAACTACATATACATTAAATCGAACTAGATCGAACTCGTATTATTGAGTTTGATATTCGTCCAGCCATTCTCTTCGGTTTTTTTCATTGCTTGATCGCCCATTTAACTTGATTTATACGAATGAAGTAAAATGTAAACAATTATGGTAATCACTAAGGCTTGACATACGAAAAACGAGTTCCACTAAAGGTTTTGCTGTGGGGTACGTAGAGGAGTTGGACGGCGGCCATCTTGAAGGGCAGGACCTGCGCAAAACTTTAATTACCATAAGAAAAGGTGGAATTTAGGCTGCATTCATTATGTATTGTTGGGGGAGCAGGTGAAATTTTTATATATTAGGAAAATTTTACAGTGTGTTTCACATAACTTTTGACGAGTGAGTTCCGAAGTTCATTTGGAATTTCCAAAGTTGAAGTCGGACTTTGGAAGTTTACAACAAACTTCATTGGTGAACTTCAAACTTATTTCTCACAGAAGTTTGATAATTTGTCAAAGTCAACTTCAAGGTTTACACTGAATGAGCTGCTACACCAAAGAAGGGCAGTGCTTTGCCTGAGAATGGCTTAGTAGAGAAAAACAAGTAGATTTTGCAAAAAAGAATGAATATCTAACAAATTACCAAACTTCTGCAGCAAGTTTGAAGTTTGCCAATGAAGTTTGTTGTGAACTTCCAAAGTACAACTTGAACTTCAGAATTTCTGAACCACTTTCAGAACTCACTCATCAAAAGTTATGTGAAACGCACTGTAAGATCCCCCCCCCCCTTTTAATAAGAAAAAAATCATGTATTCCCCCAGGGTAAGCTTTAATAAACTTTTGCATCCCCCTTCAATGTCCAAAAAATATTGAAATCCCCCCTTATCTGATAAAAGAAATTTAAGATCTCCCCTGAATTTCACCTACCCCTCCCCCCTCCCCGTTACATAATGAATGCAGCCTTAGTAAAGAGTAAAACTCTGGTGTGAATCCCCATGGTTTGCCACTTCATTTTGGCAATCCAGCCAGTAAGAGGTTCTTGCATTTTGTTTTGTTGACCCCTCTATTAAGGACTCTGGCTATGTTCTAAAGCCATGAAGTCACAGTCTCAGAATTGTCAGCATTAATAAGCTTTTAAGTTTATTTCACAGGCTTACTAGCCTCTGTTTCTGTGTAAGGAGAATGTAAGCAACTTTGATGGTGTGGGCTTCCTGTGGTATCTGATAGACCATTAATACGATTATCAACAACGTTTAAAATTTGTCTTCTAAACTCTATCTTTTCTTGAAACCTCGCAATTTTGTGTTCAAACAATAAAGTTTATGAGTTATTTATGCATTTGGGCTGTGTATTTGCTCTTAACTCCTCCAAAAATTGAGGTTTTGGGACCTCTAAAGTTTGGGGTCATCAACACTCATGGGCTAAGAGTGAGAAGGGGTAAAGGCATGCATCTCCGCATCGACTGGCCCCCAACTCACTTGCAATTTTGCTCAAAATTTGTTGTATTTTCAAATCTCACATTCTTCTCCACAAAGACCAAAGATCGATTATTGAACTACATCCCACTGAAGTCTTGGTTCACTCCAAGTGAAATAAGTTCCCCAAAATTTACATGAAAGAAAGTATTTTGGCTTTTGTACTGTGACATGTAGAAACCTCAAGGTCTTTGGCATCCCAAAAATGCATCATGCGGTTAATTTCCCAATCCATCCATTCTGCCTTAGATGATATTTCTGTCCTCAAAGGACTGTGGGGTCCCCAGGGAGTTAATCCTTTGGCAACAGAATTGTCATCTAGGGCACAGATACCCTTCCACAGAAAAGAAGGCTGGTGAGCCTGTGGTTATTTTAAGGAATATGCTATAGTCAAGCTAAATGTTGTTTTTTAAATGTTGCTTTCTGATTAATGCACCTATCAATGTTTAGCCCCAGGGTGGGAGAGGGGGGGAGCAGGCAGACCCAGGGGGAATTGACATAGGATCTTGCTCCTTGGGTCAGGCATTTGACAAGTACATTCTCCCCCAGAGGAGGGGAATTTGACACTTGATAGAACAAGAGAGCCTGGGAGAGAGAGAGGGGAAATTTGACATTTGTTAGCGTCCCGTGGGTTGGGAAATTGACTCTGCCATCTCCAAAAATGTCAATTCTCCCTGGGTCTGCCCTGCCACCCTGGGGCTAAACATTGATTGGTGCATAACACAAAGGAGAATGACCAGCATTTATGGGTTTACTGTACTCAGTAAATTCCTCTTTTCACTCTTGAAGTGATGTCCTAAGGGCCATACAAATAGAACTTACAAGACAACTAGTTGAATGCCGCCACCTTGGGCCCGCAATCCCTTGGGCATTTCAAGATCTTCAGAAAATTTAGCTTTCTTTTCTGAAGCACACAAAGTTTTAAGTTACGAAGTGCTACCTGAAAATAGCCCCATCAATTTTAAAGAATGTTTCCTACCAAAGGTAAGCACCCTAGAATATAAGGACTTAAAATTGATCACTTTCCATACATCGCTTCACTGGTCAAACAAAGCATTCCACTGAAGGTGTGAGGTACAAATTTGAATAATCTGTTGAAAGTACCTTGCAGCCTTGACTGAATGCTTTGTGTATGATCAGTGAACTGATATATGGAAAGTGGTCAATAAACCCAGGCAACATTGAGGAAAATATAAGTGCAGTGCTTATTTATGAAAGGTTACGGTATTTTTTGGGTATCACTTTTCACTGAAATAGTTTTATTTCTCAATCTATATTAGAAGCAAAAACAATGGATTCAGGTGAAACAGAGTCATATTGGTATGGATATGCTCAAAAATCAGGAGAGATTTTGTTTTATTACAACATCAAGTCTGGAGAACACAGATGGCCAAAAGCTCTTTCTTCTCCTGAGGTATGTTTTTCTTTGTTTTCAGGTGATATCCCTAGAGGGACTCCCATGCAAAAGAGGCAGGGTAGAGACTGAAACAGATAGTTTCAGGGGAGGGTCCAGTGCAGGGGTGTGCACCCCCCTGAGATGAGCTACTTACAGTTGATTATGGAGTTAATATTACTGGTATTTACTTTTAGTGCCCGAGTCCTGAGCATAAATAGTGCACCCCCCTCAAAAAATTCCTGGATTTGCCTTTGAGTTTTGTAATGCTAAGGGTGTTACAGTTAATTTAGCATCTCCAATAGAGTTAGGCAGTACCTTGGAAGGTATTTACCAGTAATTAAAGTTCCATTCATACAACCTTGAAAAGTCATTAAATTTCATCATCAGTCTTGAAAAATCATTGAATTTGATTTTTCCTTGAAAAGTCATTGAATATTGGGGAAGAAGTCCTTAAGAAAAATGAAATAGTCCTTAGATTTTTTGGATTTTATGGTTTTTACAAATTTCACATTTACTTTAACAAAGGATTTACAGAAGTTTAATTTTCAGTTTTTTCAGTCACAATTTTCACCTGTAAATCCAATAACCTCATTTTCATGTTGCAAAAATAATGTGGGGTGGCCCAAACATCTACTTTGGTTATCTTTGTTTCTTGTGAATTAGTGGTCGATTAATTGATCTTAACAGCTGTTAAGCTGTTAAAAAACAAGCCCTAAAGGATTGCTGACACGTAATACTAACACAAGATTGACCAGAACCAATACTTAAGATGGAAAAAGTCTATTTTGCTGTCCTTGAAAATTTAAATTTTGCCCTTGAAAAGTCCTTGAAAAATCATTATTTTTCTTAGCAAAGTTGTATGAACCATGAAACTCCTTTTTAAAAGTAGCAACTAGATTTTAAGACTTTTATTGTCTTGTATATCACATTTGAGAATTACCGGTATTGATAAGTCTATTTAATCTTTAATCTTTCATCAATTTCTCTTAAAATGGTATAACTACACTATAGTTATTGGTTATAGATATTTGAATGTCTTAGGCATGAAAATCATTTCATTTGCTACACCCACTAGGATAAGATTTATGGGTCACAAATCATCAATGAGCACCCCATCACCATTATGCATGGGATTCTGTCTCCCCCTTTGGGGTCAGGATGAGAACATAGTGGCCATATCGGAAAAATTAAACAAAGGATTAGCAATGAATTCTTTGGCTAATCTGGTGGCATTAGTGATTGTGGTGGTGATAATAGTAATGGTGGTGATGATAGTAATGGTGGTGATGATAGTAATGATGGTGATGATAGTAATGGTGGTGATGATAGTAATGGTGGTGATGATAGTAATGGTGGTAGCAACACTTTTTGGCAACACAGAAGAAGAAGAATTACATATACATTAATAATACAAAATATATGTGGGGGATGTAGGCCAGAGAAAGATCTCTGAGTTAAGCAAAGCTTCAGAAACCCAGATTATATAGAGCACTAAAGTGATGACGTTACAAAAAATTGTTTTCAGAGAATCATTTATTATTTCCTGTGTTAAAGTACTAGTTTATTTTAAGGCTCTTAGAAAATTTGGAGTCATTTGAGTGTGAAACAGCTGAAATTTGGGAGTGAATGTATAATTTTCCCCAAATAAAGTCTCTCATTTTCATCTTGGTTCCAACTGCCAAAAATTAGAGACTTTGTGTGGAGAAAAATTGAACTTTAGACTCTGATACCTTTCTATCTGTTGCTTCTAGCACAATTAACTTTTGACAATAGTTTAACAGAAGCATGATGCATATTTTTCTGTGGTTTTCAAAAACCAAATGCAAAAATTGGTGTATATAGACCTTTTTGGCTTGGGCGTAATGTTTTTCCATTTCAGACCAGGTGTCATACTCTTGGGAATAGGATTCTTTGTTTGAGGTACATCCATATTAATGTATCCTCTCAAGCATTACTGTTAAACAAAGAAATAAAACCCAGGGGAATGACACTTGGTCTGAAATGGGAAAACAAATATGCCCAAGGCGAAAAGGTCTATTAGGCAAAGAAAACAAATGTAAAGAATAGATGCAGGGTCCAAAATTAGTGGTTGTCAGGTCGTCAGGGACAACTAGAATTTTCCATTGATGACTGGATTTTGGTAAATATAATTGTCCAACTGACGACCTAAGTTTTGCCTCAAGTTGTTTTCTTTTACATCGTATTTGTACAATAAAGGAGTCGATGAGTTCCTATGATTTTTCTTGGCTAATAATTTTCTGGTTTAGGAGCCCAAAAACTACAGTAGCACAATTAAAAGAAAACACAGCGTGACTTTGCATCTCCGCAATTGCAGCCATCTTGATTAATCAAATACTGCTGGCCATGGTGACTGTACTGTAGTTATTTCCACTGACAAACATCCCTCGGGCTCTTCAAAATGGTGGAATCCAATATTATTATGCAGTAAAGCATTGTTTAAATGCACAGAAAAAGCCTTTTCCATGCTTTTTTTTCCCCCTGGATGACCAAATTTTTCTCTGGACATCTAAATTCTTAAACATGGTTATCTAGTGGACGACCTTTTTCAAAAGTTAATTTCGGACCCTGTAGATGGAAGAGTTGAAAAAAAAACATGTCTATCTATCTGATTAAATAACAGTGTATTAGAGTAAATGAACTAGTAGGTCTATTAATGTTAGCCCATAGCAAAAAAAAATCAAAACATTGATATTTGGATCATGCTTTGCTGAGGTTTTAACAAAATTTTTGAACTTTTATTTATTTTCTATCAGTTTCCAGTTATTTTGTTTATACTAAAACAATTACACCTCCACCCTCATGGGTTATGAATCAAATAGACCATTTGGCAGTACTTAGGCTGAGTTTATAGACTTGAGTGTTTGACTGAGGTTCAATTTAAGGTTAAAGACATTAAAACAACAGCTAAATAAATAGTGGTCATTGTTAAAATCTAACTCAACCTAGGTTAATGCTCAAGTCTAAACACAGCCTTACTGAGCTATTGATTCATAGCCCATTTGAGCTCCATGTGTACTTGTTATTGTACTAAAGAAAATATTACAGTGTAAGTCTATCCAACTCCATGGCATTTTTTAACTTGGCTTCTCTTCATTAATGGGCTACCTGTGGTTTAGCAAAATGCAGAAGTTATGATATATTACCCAGACATCATTGCATGCTTTTCTGATTAGGGCCAAAAGGTGTTTGGGTGTTGTCAGATATGTTACAGCTGATAAAGCTTAATAACAATAAGCACTTATTATTTGATGAGGTTGAGACTGAGGTCTGTGTTATCTGCCAAAATCATAGGCTGGGATGGATAACACAGATTTGAGATCTTGTCAAGTTACGATATCATGAGAAAACTGAATTCAACAGTTGTTTTATTACACATTTTGACAATTTTAGGGATTTTTTAGCTTTTATTCATGACTGAAACTTGTACTTTGAATTTGACACGATAAATCTGTTGTCTGCACATTTTCCTGCACACTAAATATACATTTATCATGTCAAGTTCACAGGACATCGAGGATTGGCTGTATGTTGTTAGCCAATCAGTGCCGAGATAGTGAGTAAAATGTATCGTCTTTCCAAAATTGAGGAAAGGACTGGGAACAAGGTTAGAAATATTAGTCTAATTAAAATACGAACCCCACCAGATGAAAGATCGCACTAAAATTATTAAGCTTATCGATTTTTAAAATGTTCGGGAAAATACTGACTGATTAGCAGGCTTAAGACAAATCAGAAAAATAAGAGAGAATGTATGGTTTTTTTTGGGGGGGGGGGGGGACGCTGTCCTCAAACCCCATATGCTCTCTCTCTCTCTCTCCTTTTTTTTTTTCAACTTTTAAAAGCTTGCTACTCGTAAGTATTCATCCAAACGTGCTCAAACTCGGAAATAATACTAATATTAGTATGATCTTTTTGTGATGGGATCATTTCTTAAATAAATTAATATTTTCAATCGGCCCCAGTCCCTACTTCATTTCCGGGAAGGTCAATAATATAATTCTATTTCTTGTCAATCTAGAACACCATATTCAAAGTACCTTCCAGTGATGTGCCACCTAAACCAATTAAAACTTGTACTGTGGCTACCCAGACTGAAGATAATGGCTGCATCAATCAATGTACCTCAATATATGTTCACCATCAAAAGAGCAGTGAAGGACAAGATGAAGCATTCATTGCTGAGAGAAGTGATGTGGATCAGATCAGAGTGACTGAGAGCAGTGAAGGACAAGATGCAGCGTGCACTGCTGAGAGAAGTGATGTGGATCAGATCAGAGTGACTGAGGGCAGTGAAGGACAAGATGCAGCATGCACTACTGAGAAAACTGATGTGGATCGGATCAGAGTGACTGAGGGCAGTGAAGGACAAGATGCAGCGTGCACTGCTGAGAGGTATGATGTAGATCAGAGTAACATCCAGGTGATATCGACCTCTAAAATTGAAGTTTACTATGATGAAATACCTAAAGACGTGCAAACGAAAGAGGTGCAAGACGTCAACACTAACAGTGAAACAGACACGTCACATGATCCTTGGCAAAATAACTTAGACATTCAACCATACTGTTATAATGGTGGAGCGAATGCTGATGATGATTATCCATCAGATGACGAAGAAGAGACTGGGAACAATGATGGGAATAACCAATCAAATGATGGCAAGGAAGCTGGGAACGAGAATGTGGCTAGCCAATCAGATGATGCAGAGAAAAAATCTCGGAATAGGAGGGTTAACCAGTCAGCTGGTGAGAAAAAGACGCGAAAGAAGAATACTGACAGCCAATCAGATAAAGGGAAAAAACCTCGAAAGAAGAAAAATGCTGACAGCCAATCAGATAAAGGGAAGAAAAGTCGAAAGAAGAACGATGACAGCCATTCAAATGACGGGAAAGAAACTCCCGAGATAAATGCTGATAGCCAATCAAATGACGGGAATGAAACTCCCGAGATAAGTGCTGACAGCCAATCAAATGACGGGATTGAAACTCGTGAGACGAATGCTGAGAGCCAATCAAGTGATGGGGAAAGGGCTCGGCGGAGGAAGAGGAGGGCTGAGAAGAAATTAGAAGATGTGGAAAAGCCCGAGAAAAAGAAGAGTGATTTGGATATTCACATAAGAAAGGTTGCTGGTGACAGACCATATGGGTGTGCACATTGTGATAAAGCGTTTGGTCGGAGAGATGTGCTTAGGAAACATGTACGATCACATACCGGGGAAAAGCCACATAAATGCTCATACTGCGAAAGGGCTTTCGCACAGAAGTGTGATCTGACCTCTCATGTGCGTACGCATACCGGTGAGAGGCCATTTGAGTGCCCGCATTGCGACAAGGCGTTCGTTCAGAGAAGCTATTTTCATGTTCACCTGCGGATACATGCCGGTGAAAAGCCACACAAGTGTACCTACTGCGAGATGGCTTTTGTAAAGAAATCTCATTTGGACCGCCATATAAAAAAGCATACCGGGGAAAAGCCACACGAATGCCTCTATTGTGACAAGAAGTTTATACAGAAATCTGACCTCACTTGCCATCTACGACTGCATACCGGAGAAAGACCCTTCGAGTGTTCGTACTGTGAGAGGACATTTGGACACAGACAGTCTCTCTACATTCATCTACGAACACATGCCGTACGAACGCAAGATGCCGAATGACTTAAGTATCTGAGGGTTGTTTAAAAGATCGTCATCTGCCAACCCCAAAAAGAAAAATTCTTAGTGTCACGTGCGTATTGTAAAAAGACATTTGGACACAGACATGCCGGTAAAGCCGTGGCTTCACGAGCGATTTTTTGCTTGCACTGGCGACGCGATTTTTTAAAATCGCCAACGCGCGGGGAAATCACACTTGTAGCTACTCTTGCACAGGCGACGCGACAGCTGAAAAAATCGCCAAACAAAGTTGCGAGAAATTAATTGAGTTGAATTTTTCGCAACGTATTCGTGGACGTTGTCGCTCGTGTAGCCACTCTGCAACTTTTCCCTTGCACGTGCGACGCGACTAAAGTTTATTCAGCCAATAAGGTGCGAGAATGAAACCGTATTTGTTGGCAGAACCCAGTCCCCACATCGCGCGGCCATTGTCGCCAGCATTTGTTGCCAGCATCTGTCACTCGTGTAGCCACCGCACGCGTTGGGGATTTTAAAAAAAATCGCGTCACCAGTGCAAGCAAAAAAATCGCTCGTGAAGGCGCGGCTTAAGACGGCCGGTGTTCGTATCATAAGACGGCATTTGGCCACAGAGCGCCTCCCAGTAATCACTTATTAAAACCTTAACTACATCCCTAGATACATACCGGTAAGAAGCCCTTTAAGTGTTCGTATTGTAAGAAGACATTGGAACTCGGAGCGTATTTCAACTACTTATACGTGCCGTTCAAACGGAAGATGACTGAGTCAAGTTAAGTGTGAGAGCTTTTTTTAAATAGATTTTTAAAAGGGGGCTCCCGTATAGGTGGATCTTTGTTTGCATTGAATATTTTGCTCATTAGCATGGGCATTTCATTTTTATACTTATTTCATCAAACTTTGTCGCCTGCAAAGGTACCAATCTAGACCAAAAAGAATTATGGGTAGATGTGTGCTTCAAATTTTCTGGCCCCTTTTAACTGAATGGACTTGAGATGTTTTTCCAGTTACAGTTCCACCAAGTGTAAGCATCTTACAAGCTGCAATTTGCATTAAAAAATTGGTTTTTTTTGGAATATGAAATGTTTCCCATGATCCTTACTGGTCTCAGCTTTGTGGGTTTTGGGTGACTAACTTTATTGAAAGAAGTATATATCCAAAGTAATACCAAATCAACTCTGAATATTGAAAGAACATGGATTTTTTTGAAAAATTGTTGGCATATGAAATAGTTTTTGCGTAATGTGGTTTTAAAAATTCTATATTTTACAGAGAATGTATGGGCTTTTGCCACACAGAAGTTTGAAAAGCTGACATCTCGTTAAATATTGCATGCAAAGAGCTAAAAATTTCGTCGCTTAAATTTTATCAACAAGCTCTTTTAAGTTTTAGACTCGGTTTGCAATTTTTTTTTCTCGGTATGAAATATTGTAAACAAACATCCACTTATAATAAATTAATGCCCTCTAGGGTTATGGATAACAAAATAGTTCGAGTATGCGCACAACCGGAGGCTTAAAGAAATGTTACCTTGACGACGTAATGAAAAGATGGGTCGTTGACTTTTTGAAAGAAAGCAAAAAAACAAAAACAAAAACAAGGGAATGGCACGTGTTGAGAAAGACCCCGTCCACACTAATGCGTTTTCGTTTAAAAAACGCATACTTTTCGATGCGTTTTGGCCTTGCGTCCACACCAAAAAACGATCGAAAACGCTTAGCGTTTTATTGAAAACGCATACATTTGAAAACGCTTTTCAAAGTGCAGACATTTAAAAACGGAGGCCTATCGTATTTCATTAGTGAACGGGCGAAAAAGCTGCGAAATCTCGACGAAAACGGAGAGTTTGGAAAACGCATTAGCGTGGACTGGGTCTGAATTTGCTAAAATAAAACCATAAGTTTTCTCCTACATTTATCCACCACGTGCATAAATCAAAATTCTGTGGAACACTGCTTTTATGTTAGTGGACCTGGAAGTGGCTTTTTTAAAGTGAGAAAACTTTCAAAAAACTAGAGAATAACCGTAGGGTTTTCAAAATTATTGAAAAAAATTGTAGTTTTTATGGTGTATTATTGCAGAACTCCTTGTATTCACATTTTATTGCAATGTTGGTGAGTCATAATAAATGAAAACTAGCGAGTAAACTAGTATAGGCTGCGTCGGTGTGTAATGAACACAATAACCAATTGATGGTTTTCAACCATTCCCAAGAGGATCAAAAGACAAGAAATGGCGGCCATGCTGGTGGTCGAACAAAACGACCTAATGAGAAGGCTTTTGTTAAAATCCACCAGATGACATAACGTGAAAACGAAGAATAAAAGGAAATCTGTAACACCGTGAAAAATGAGAAATATACTTAACTTTACTGACGTTTCGAGCTTTCCCAAAAAGGTATCAATCTGCTCGTGTAAAATATCGTAGTTATATTGTAAGTGTTGTTATGGATCACGATTAACTTATATCTCGCATACTCATTAAAGTATATGTCATAAGAATTGCACAATTGATTTTCCTTTGTAGCCTCTTGCAGCAATTCTCAAAGCATTTTAATTTTTGAGGACAAAAGAGTAGAATTTTAACCTCACTAAGAATCGAAGATTCCAGCTGAGCGAACAACCGATCGCGCAAAGCATTGTTGATCCAAACCTGTGGCCCTTCACTCTTTGTGTTGAAAATTATTTCTCGCGTTGCTTTTTGATAATTCAAGATAAAATATCACTCTGATTAAGAGTTTTTTTGAACAGTTTTCTGGGACTTGAAGTGTATTGCATTCAGTTGTCAATAGCCCTCTGGTCGAAAAAAGTGTTTGAACATAGGGCCGGCCATAACAAATCACAATGGTTAGAAAATGTAATGCCGCTCAGCTGGCTGGAAATATTCCATTGTTTTGTCCTCCAAATTCAACTTCTTTGAAACCAGCCACAAGGTGTCTATAGTGTTGAATATGTGTATCCGTCAGTGCAAATTCCTGAATGATATGTAATGGGAGATCAATAAAGCAAAAGAGGAAAAAAACTTCCTTGCTCAGTTGGAATCAGTCCAACGGAAAATAAACAGCACTGAATTCAAGTTAACAGTTCAAAGCAAGGATTTTTAGCTTAACGAGGCGATTGGTGTCGATTTGAACCGCTTTGAAACCTTCAGTGTGTTGCAGTGTGGTACATTTATTACTTTTTTGATTTACAATATCCAAGGTAAGCAAGTATCAGTATTGTAGGCACTAATGTTCTCCGTTTTAAAAACAGAATACGAAAAAGTGCCATATTTGTAGAAATTATTAATGTGGTATTTGGACAAATGGTCTTAGGTTTTAGAAACGGTTGTCATGGAATCATTACGTGCTTAAATATAACAAATGGGTATGTTTCGAGTTCAAAACTGGGCAAGAAATTGCTTATAAGAAAACTGTTGCAAATACTAAAAAAAAAAAAAAAAAAAATAGGGCACCCCTAATTCTTTTATGGCTTTAACTGCAGAAGTTATTCTTGAGGTATTGCCAAAGCTTGTGGTACAAATCCGAACAGTGCTGACGCAGACGGCAATACTGCTCTTCACTATGCAACTTGTCTGACCTTTAATGGTGTATTTGTAATTGACATGTGCGGGCTGCTGGATGAACATGGAGCATCAATCAACATCAAGAACCACCACAATGAAACACCCCTCTTGTATTGCTTGTCTTGGGCAATTGAACACACCTATACAGATTTTAGTGTTTTGGTAAAAGTCTGTCAGTTTCAAATTGATCATGGATCAAAGGTGGAAGTAACAACATCTCATGGAACGTCTGTTGCATTTTTTGGCATTTAGTATCTGCGAGGAAGATGAACGCACTAGAAAAGACATTTACGAGGCTGATAAGCTATTACAGGCATTGTTAAACGCTCCTGTTACTCAACGCGGCGCTTACGTCAACAAGAGAGATAACCATCTCAACTCACCGCTTCATCTTTGGGCAGCTATTAAATTGGAAATCGCTGAGCAATACTCCAGGAACTTCACGGAAGGATTATCATTTAAAGCACTTTTGGCAAACATTCTAAAGATGTCCTTAAAAAAGGGAGCATAAGTAAATGTTAAAAATGAAAACGAACAAACTCCTTTACATGTGTGCAAAACGTGGAACGCCGTTGAAGTCTTACTCGATGCTGGAGCTAATCCTAGTGATGTGGATTCGCGTCTGGAAGAAGTCCCCTTCTTGTTGCAGCTAAGAACAAAACGTTTCTTGACAAAACAGATACCTTTTATCCAGACGTTTTGATGCAGCCCAAAACACTTCTGGAGAACCACTATCGAAAAGAGCCTTAACCCCTAGGCTGTTGCCAAAAGTGAGGAATCTGTACTGAGTGTCCTCCTTGAAGCAGAACAATTCATCCTTGCAATAGCGTTGGTGGATGTTGAAGATGAAGACAAAATTCTTAAATCAGATGCGCCGATTGCGACTTCCCTTTTGATTGCAATTTGCAGAGATAAATCTTCATCATCATCATTGGAAGAGCAATCTTGTAAAAACAATTTTGAAGTCTACTAAAACTGCCGTCCATGGAAACGTTATTGGAGATTCACCCCTTCATTTATGCTGCAGGAATATTGTGGAATCGCTTGCTAAGAAAACAAATGCTGATGTACATTGGGCTATCACCAAACTACTTCTTCAGTATGGTGCTGTTTGCAGTATTTCTGATTCACAGGGCCGGACCTGTTTGGACATAGCAGACGCATGTTCAGCACTCGAAGATCTTCTGACGAAACCTGTAGAAGTTGGAGAAGTTCCTCTCTTTATCCCTTGGGATTCTGTTTCAAAGACATTTGAAAGCAAACTAGCTAAAGTAGCAAGACAACAGGAAAGCATTCATGCAGATTGCCTTTTGGTATCACAGAGAATACTTACAAGAAGGTTCCTTTGACCTTGTTTTCGCAGGAATCAACGAGAAGGATGGCAGAGAGATGGCTATCAAACGCATTGAAAAGTTGCGTATGCATAAGACAAGACAAAAGGGAATAGGAATAAATATATAATACTAAGGGCGAACCAACAACAAAACTGCCGGTATATGGTGGATCTTTTCAGATCTAACTGAATATG
>JAAAQI020124972.1:0-14840 GCA_011800005.2 Stichodactyla mertensii
ATTTATTTGGAAAAAAAATACTAATGTACATTTTTGTATAAGGTATCCGAATAAAATATTGTCATTGTCATTGTCATGTCACGTGACTCCCACGCCTACCCGTACCCAAACTTTGATTGACTTTCATAACGCTTCAAAGGTATCTGGAACAACAATTGTTTATGGGGACCCTTTGTTGCATTGTCGACAAAGGTTGCTGGGATTGGAGTTATTGCGTAGCCTGCGTAGCTGGCGAAGAGAGATTGGGGCGAGGAAAGGAGGAGAGGGGAGGGGAGGGGAGGGAGAAGGAGCGCCTGCTACAAGCTCATCGTTAAAACGTTTTTTTTCGTTCTCTGCGAGGACAGCAAATTCCTATTGCTCGAGCGAAGTCATTCAAAATGGAATAGAAATTTTGATCGGTATCCGCGTTCCTTTAGCAGTTAAAAAAAGTTAAATCAAGAAATAAATAAGTTAAATAGATAAATTGAAGGACATCGGTTATAAATTTCATTCAAAAGATCGACCAGCAGATCGAAGCAATTTCAATTGCTATATAAAAGCCACTTCGGTATGGTAAAAACTTACTGTATGGTAAAAGTTTACATCTAAAGGATTCGGCAAATATGATTCAGTAATACGTATTTTAAATATGCTTTTGTTAATGTCCTAATACGAGAAATACAACTTGAATTCACCGATTGACCTCTAGCCGTCACGTGGTGTAGTAGTTTGTGCTACGTTGTGTTACGGTCACGAAAATGTTCGGACATTGCTGTCTGACTGCCGTACGAATGCACTAACTTTTGAACAAATTTTCAGCATGTTTTGATAAGTTTTTCTCCTTAAAAACAGGAAGGGCATTTTGAATTAGGTTTGAATAACAAGATTTTGGTTATATTTAGAGAGACGAATTTATAGTTCAAGTCGATAATTTGTTCAAAAGTTCGTATACTTGTACGGCAGTCAGACAACAATGTCCGAACTTTTTTGCCATTTATACCACGTGACGGCTAGGAGTCAATCGGTCAATTGGTCTGAGAATTTATAAAGCATGACAGACCAGCGTGATTGAGAATTGATATCAGATGTGACCTTTATGACCTCTGTTAGTTATAAGCACGTATGGAAATAGTCCTGCCATTGGTTGTCTTTTCTTTTGGACGGCTTGACGAATATGTTTATTTATTAGGACAAATACGGTACGCGGTAAGTTATCAATAAAAGTAACGCGGAAATTGTCTCCGTCTGGCGCTTTGCATTCCATTGAACTGCCTCTCTCTTTCATGTTATATCACATGATATTATCTTGATTTTTGGGGTGTTACTAAATGTTGGGTTACTTGTGTGGAAAATTACTTACATGTGGTGAGAGAAAAGACGAGTGACATGTAGTTGGTGTCGGGAACTGATCTAGATAGAAAGTATCTCAAGAAACTCATTTTGTTTCAAGAAACTCGTCGTGTAAGAAGCTGAATCAAGAATCACAAGAAAATAAACTTGTTAGAGGATACCAGGGGTTCAGTTCTCTGTTTCTGCAGGGGGCGGAAAGCTTTAAACAATGAATGGGCTTGCAGCAAGCGCTGGCTCTTCCCTTTTCCACTGCCTTTCCTTTCCTCTCCTCCTCTCCCCTATTCCCCCTGCGCCAGCCATTTTGCTGCACACAGGAGAAAAAGAGAAAAGAAAACGGAGACTCACTGCATTTTTAGACTGGTCTACTACAGATAGGCCAGTAATATTGGAGGCGTCTATCGGACGAACCACTAACGCTCACCTACGTCGAGTGCATGGCAATCATCCAAACGGACGCGCAGTGGGGTGGGATGCTCCAGCGATAACATTTGATGGATAGAGCTAATTTAACGCTCTGTATATGAATGTGATTGACCTCAGACCCGGACCTCCTAATGCGTTCGGTTCCTTTTCCCGGGGGGTAGGGGAGAGAGCAGGGAAGATAAGAAGATAAGCCAGGTTTGCTTGCAAGTAAGGTCCCTGCGACAGTCATCTTTCTTCTGGACACAACGATTTCAGTTTGTTTTGAGTGCATATTTTTACGCCTGTTAACTTTGAGAATACACCAGTTTCTAGTTCTCTGTTGCTCTGCAGTATTAGCCTCATTTCAATGTTAAAATATTCACAAATACCAACATAAAGTAAAGAATATTGAATATTGCACACAAAAACAAGTCACAGAGCAACAGAGAACTAGAAACTGGAGATGCCAATATCCAAAGAATCTATGGTACACTTTGGGTGCTACACTACTAACTACTAACTACTAATATTATATTGGACACCGAAGATTAAATCTGTATATCGATCAATATTGAAATAAAGAATAAATTTGAAATTTCGAATTCTTAAAAATCTGTCCTCCACTCCACATATCCGCAGTCCACGTTTCATCTACAGTCCTCCATCCGGATGCTCTTTTTCAGGGGGCGTGGCCAGGATTTTTTGAATGAGAGGGATGGGTTAGGCTCGGTTTCCCAGTCGTCGGGGTTTCGTGCGCCTGCGATACTCTCCCTCTCATGGAGTGGAAGAAGATCGGGGGAGAGGGGGAGCAGGTGTATTTCTAGATGACAGGGGGTGGGTCATGATTAAAATAAGATCTCACTGTAAATGTTGTCCATGACACTGATGAGACACATGACACATGATGACATGGGGCGGTGGGGTCATGATTAAAATAAGATCTTACTGTAAATGTTGTCCATGACACTGATGAGACACATGACACATGATGACATGGGGGGTGGGGGGTGAGTCATGATTAAAATAAGATCTTACTGTAAATGTTGCCCATGACACTGATGAGACACATGACACATGATGACATGGGGGGGGGTGGGTCATGATTAAAATAAGATCTTACTGTAAATGTTGTCCATGACACTGATGAGGAAAGTGACAGTGACAATGACCTTGTACTGTGTGACAGTGACACCAGCAGTCAGAGTGAAGGTGAAAGTAATGAAGAAGATTTTCCAGTGTACAAGGTCATTGTCACTGGTCACTTTCCTCATCAGTGTCATGGAGTGTACAGGTGATGGCATGTACAGGAAGTCTGTGGGGGTGGGGGTGGGGGGAGGGATGGGGTCATAGCTTAAATGAAATCTTTAAATGGATGAGTCATGAATAAAATGTTCACCAATTATTTTTTACTCCCCTCCCCCACCCCTCCCCCTCCTTTTATCAAAATGATCGATCTCATAAATCGGGTCCGGCAAATGTCATGAATCGTAGTCAGTCGGTCTTGACATCGCGCGCCTCCCTGTGATAGTATGACAACCCACCTGACAAGCCTTTCACCATCGTAAGGCCAATAACCGTCTATGACATAATGGTTGTATTTCCCCCTCAAAGCTTAGTGGTGGACGGAAAGCATACATTGTCATTAGTTTTGTTCAATTGGTTCATTGCGTGAAAGGTATACTGCTGTCAGAAGCCACGAAGCGACAACTGACATGGTACAGATCGCTCCTTCAAAGTAGAAGTTTATGTTTGGAAAATGGTCCCACATGTATTTCAAACTTATTCCTTATAATTTTCTGGGATTTCCTCGACCCTCGAAATCCTACCCGACAAAAAGGCACACTCGGAGCGATAAGTCAGAAATTTACATTCTGCCGGCACTCGGGGATCAAAGGTCTGGGCATGAGTAGAGGCTCATGGGTAAGGGGTATATAACAAGGGAGAGGAAAGATTATTCACTTTAGGCTAGTCAGGGCTGATGATCCTTACTGAGCTGTTTGTGTATCAGTTAATTTAAAATATTGACTCGTGATAGTTTAGCTTAACTATATCATCCATGGTTTTTAGTATTGTTCGGATATTTTAAGCTCTGTAGCCCTCGCAGATCAGCGTTGACTGGGTTTGCTGGAATTCTGAGGAGAGGGAATACGTTTCCGCATTGTCCACGGTTTTTTGGCCACAGCGCAAGGGTATTTTTTACGTGGTTTAGCGGTTTTTCGTATCTTGCAGTTTGACGGTAACGAGATGCTTTGTGCAGCACTATTACTGGCTGGCGAATGATTGCTAATAAAACTATCTCATCTTAAAGTCCAGTGTAGACAGTGTATAGCCTGCGTCACATCCGGACTATTTGTCGGACTTAACCGACAAATAGTCCGGATGTGACGCAGGCTAACAGTGTAAGACTAGTAGCTCTGTTTGGGCTACCTGTGTCAGGTGCGCCACAGGAGTCCCGTATGATATTTTGTGATGGGGTAAGTCCGCTGCTTCAATGCTGACTCATCTGAGAAAAAGACGTCGAAACTTTAATTTAATAGTGAAAATCTTTGATTTAAATATTCTTCAAATCCTAAAATAATGGCTTCTTATTTCGATGAGCACGCTTCTACCGATCGAGCCTCGCAACCGAACTTCCTACTCGAGCTAGCCAGGTTCGTATTAAAACAGATTTAGATCACAAAATGTCAAAGACAATCTCTCTCCAGTGTTCTATCAAACCGTCTTGATGTTTTTATTTCTACTGCCTTTTCAACTTGTTAGCAAAAGCCTTTGGAATTGAATGGTGCTATTCAAATTTTTATGCTCCAAAACAGCTTTTTACAACGTTAAGTTTTGACAACTACAGTGTTTTTATTTTTCTTTCTTTCTTTTTTTGACAGGCTGTTATTGTCTACAGAGGATCTGGTTGAGTTAGCAAGGTACAGTAGGCAGCTAGTGCTGGGGCAGGTTCGCTTCAAAAAGTACCACAGGTTAATTAATAACCGGTCAAGACGCCTTATTTTTGTATGCTTAATGAAATTAGATCAAAGAAGTTCCCTAACCAATGCATTAAGCACATTAAAAGTTTGACATCTGACCTTCTGCTTGAGTGATATTCAAACATCATGTTCCTTCTCAAATTTCTTGGATTTGGATGCTTGAAAAGGAAAGAGAGAACTCAAGTATGTAAACTATCAGAATTCTACAATGGGGTACTAGAATTCCCAAGGGATGTGTGAAGAGGGTCCAAAGGGTCAAAGGAAGACTCCATAATTCATCATCTCCTACAGAGGCTATGATTTCTCAATAGAGCATATTTCATTCGGGTGTGAAAAGTTTGCAGCATGAATTGGTCATGACACAGTCATACGATGATACATCAGTTCAACAGCAAATGGACTGAGCTCACGGCCCCTTGGGGAAGGCTCCAATGGGGCTTGGGCAGCCAATAAACTTTAAAATACTTAAGTATCTTGACATCAAAAGTGATTTATGAAGGTATAACATCGTTTCAAAATAGCCTTTATTGAAGGCATTAGAATTCTAATGAAATTTGTTTTGAATAAAAGAAATAGGATTTTTTTGCTCCCAAGTTAGGGAACAGCCATTATTTACAGTTGGGGGGAGGGGGCAATGCAAATATAGGGCAGAAAAAATGGAGAACTATTATTTTTTTTGTGCAATCAGGTTTGTATGAACAAGAGTGGATCTAAGATTTGGGGGAGGGGGTTCACACAAGAAAAAAATTGAAATTCAGCAAAAAAAAAAAAAGAAACTGAAAGCATAAAATTTTGAAAAATATTTTTTAAATAGGGAGTGGGGCTTCATGGTAGGTAGTAGGATTCACCGGCATGCAATGACCACCCCTTAAATCTGCCCCTGACTTTAATCTGTCCTTTTGTATTTAACACAATGTTCCAAGGTAAAAAGGGTGGGGCAAGGGTGCCCTGTGACCACCCCTTGGATCTGCCACAGATGAATGCTGTGTGTGTGCAGTGGGGTACTATGAATTATATTTACTGCTTATGTTTGTCATTTGCACTAGCCCCTCCCCCCCTCACACACACTCATACTCCACCCTGTAAATAATGACTGGTCCCTTACAGTTATGTGATTAAGAACTGCAAAAGGCCTCTTGACCTTCCAAAACATTACCGTGAATATTTTGTAGTTTCTGGAAGCAATGACTATTTTTGTTCTAACTGAAATTTTAGTGCGGGATTTGATGACATTGGTTCACCACCAGCATCAAGGGAGGCTATCAACAACCTGGCTTCAATCACAATTACCAAGAAACATTTAAAAGGCAAGTGACTGTTTGCTGCAATTCTTAATATTCTGTGAACTCAGTAGTAAGTTGTAATTTGGTTTTTCACTACTGCCAGTCAAAAAGATTAAAGATACCAACTGATTATTTTTGATTGACAGCAGTGAAAATCCAATTTGGCAACAAGCTGTTGAAATGTCTGAGTTCTCAGAATGATGACAGTCACAGTAAGAATGCTAATATAAAAGCTTTCCACATGTGTGACTCAACTGAGACACTGGATTTTATTAGATTTTGTTTAACTAAAAAAATCTAAATATTTCAATTTTATAGAGGAATCATCTTCAAGCTGTCCTATCTGTCTTGCTGAGTATGAAGAAAATGAAAAAGTAAAACAAATGCCTTGTGAACATATGTTTCATTTAGGATGTATTTTACCTTGGCTAGAAAAGGTCAGTAATTCATATTTGTCAAAAATGTTTTACATCACAAATATAAAAATCTTGACAGTCAAAAGATTCCATATTAATCACAACAGGTGGATTTAATGTTTATAAACCTTGTCATTGTTGATTGTTGATGTTATTTTAGGTTTTGTCACATTGCTTTGTTGGATTATCCACAGGTTTTTGGTTTGGCAATTTAAATGTCAATTGATATAGATAAAGATTTTTACAGTCATGCAAAGTCTACTTTATTTTACAGACAAATAGCTGTCCAGTGTGCCGATATGAACTACCTACAGACAATGAAGATTATGAAGAATTAAAAAAGCTTAAGGTTAATACCATAGCAGTATTGCATGCACCAGTCACTAACAGGGTACTAAAAGAGTGAGGGCAATTGTTTTATAAAATGGCATATTTTTGCAAACAAAATAAAAAGAGAAAAGCTAAGTTTGTGAGGAGGGAGGGGGAGAAGGATCAGAAGAGGGAAATTACAGGAAAACTTTAATGTGATGTTCCACCATTGCTCCACTTCCCTCTAAGTTTTTCTTTTTTTTCATTTTAGGGTCGTGAAGAAGAAAGACGACACAGAGTTGAAGCCTTACATGCCTCAATGTTTAGCTGATATATAAATAAATGAAAAGAGAACAAAATAATGAGAAAAGTTACAAGTTGGTTGTCTTGGTTTGCTTCTAAGTTCTGCTAATATGCACACGTCTAAGTATGTCTATAGGTGTATATACATGTTCTACTGCAGCTGTTTTAAGAATTTCACTGTGCTGATAGCATTTTGTGAGTGATAATGCCATCATTACATCTACCTGTAAACAGTCAAATCAGAAATATCAAAGTTCCATCAAATTTTAATGTTTCTCCCACCTTCTAAAATACCAATTCCCTAAATAAATGCAATTTAGCAAGTACTTTCCATACTTTAATAATTCCAAATATCTTCTGAGAGTGTCACTCTGTGCCAAGTTTTTCTGTATATATTGACAGTAGCTGTTTGAAATAATCATTGAGCTGGGGAAAAGGTGGGAGAAAATTTGAAGTTTATAGTCTAAACATTGTAGTTTGAAGGCTAAAGCTTTGAGGTTTAATCAGTAAGATAGAACGTGATTCTTGCACATCTGTTCACTGGCAGAGGCAACCGACAGTAGTATGTTACATAGAAAAACAATTTGTTTTTAACAATGTACCTAATGCCAAATAAGGGAGCTTTGAAAAAACTCTCTACAGAATAAAAATATGGAAAATCATGGGTCAAACAAATATTTATATAAATACAGCATCCCTGTAAATTTCTCCCCCTACTATAATCTCTCTTTCTATGCAAGGGAGATGATTCTAAGGTTATTGAGGTTATTGTATGGTAGTTGACATGTCAGTAGATTAAATTTTAAACAGCTTATAGAATATACCTTATTTCATATTTTCATTCTTTAATCTTTGCTTTAGAAAAAAAAGAAAAGAAAAGAAAGAATTATGAATGGAAGGAAAAATGTTTTCAGTCCATTTATTTTTGCCAGGTTTATTGAATCCAAAACGGGAAAAAAGAGTTTATTCATTTTCTTCTAGGAGGGGAAATTTCATTATCAAGTTCGTTTAAATCATTTTTTTAATCATAAAAATATTCCCTTTACAGATTTTATCGGTAAATTCTCGAAGACTTCCGGTTTGTTTTGCCCGCGTTTTTGTATCCGGTCATCGGCAAAAGCACTCAAACCATGCGCAGAACGATTCAGAACGTTTACTCGAGACTTCAAACCATGTGCGAAAATCCCAGAATATCTGCTCTTTTTAGAGCTTTTCTTTACTTCTATGAACGTCTTTAGTAAGATAGTATATTTAGGAAGACTGAAGAGGATCATATTTGAGCTCAAATGACTGGAAAAAACTTTTGTGAACTTTGTGGCGAAGCCGGGTTATCGAGTCGACTTGTGCCGTGTCAAATCAACACGGAGGAAGCTATCTTTGTCTGTGAAAATTCAGAGGTAAATATCCCAAATACTGAACGTTTTTAGTTATTTATGCATTGGAATAGCTATACTTGATAGGTTTTTGAGTGTGCAAGTGTTCTAAAGTCTATTTTTTGTTTGTTTTTCAGTGCGTCTTTCCGCTGGGTTCTCCTCGTGTTGGAAGCTTTGTAGTGTGCAGGAAAGCAGCAGAAATGTCGAATATCAAGCGAAAAAGAAAGAAAACTCTTGAACTGAATAATTCTGAGGTAAGCAAAAAACACTTTTTATATAAATAATGGGTTTGCAGCAAGCGCGTTACGTTCAATAAGCTTATAATTCTTCTGGGTGACAGCTAACAGCCTGCCAATCCATAGACTGAGAAAAAATACAAATTATAGAACCTTAGAAAATTTGGAAGTTTTATTAATCTTTGAGTGTGTTTTCTGCATTTTCAAGATTGTAAACTGCATTGATAGATAAAGTTAAGCAAATCTCATTAGTTTGAACGTCTGCGCCACGTTGGAGACTTCATTTGTAGCACAAATGTCAGCACAATTTCGTAGAGTCTAAAAGTTAAAACTAAATTTGATCGTCTGATCTTATCAAAAACTTTATTAACTTCAAGATTTCATCTAAATTAATAGTTGATTGCTTTTCTTCAAAATCAAGAATGTACACTCAGAGATGACTTTATTTTATTAATTTTTGAATGCGCTTTTGTTCATCAATTAATGCTACGATTTTCTTAAAAATATCCTCCTTTTTACATAAAAGGAATAAATATTCCTTAATTTTTTTGAGGAAATTTATTAGATCTTTCTTATACAAAATATCTAAACAACATTTCAAAAAAAAAAGACTTGCTGATTAACACTGCTCAAACAAATCTCCAATTTCCTCCAACCCATTGATGTAAACAATCTTGTATTGAGTTTTAGTTAGGCCAAAAATAATTCTTCCTTCCTATTAACAGTGGACCATCTGCTTTGTATTTCAGAGCTTTCCAGAATACTTTATTTTCTTTTTTTTTTTTTTGGAATATGGTTTAATATTGGCAATTGTATCATTGATATTTAGTTTCACTAGTTGACAAAAGAACACGTCAAAAATGACTCCAGACAAATATAAACACACATGAGGATATGAGTTGATTATTTACTATTTTCCATATGAAGGTGCAAGGTACAAATTTGAATAATCCTTTGAAACTATCTTGCAGCCAAGATTGATTAATTTGTGTTTGACCAGTGCACCCTGATGTTTAGAAAGTGGCAAATATCTCCATAACAGTTTAGGCAAAATTTTAGATAAGATTTCATTATTTCAAACCTACTAGAAACTTATGTTCAGGTTAGTTCAGGTGTTATATTCAATATGGATCAAGATTTTTTGGGGGGGGGGGGGGATGGGGGTAGGGGCTGGAGGGGATTCTCAGAGAACAGCTACACAATGCAGGATTGGAGAATTGGACCAATGAAGACATGAAGAGTTTCATGCTACTGATTTAGGCACTAACTTGAAGGTTGAGAATTGGTTAAACAAATCACATAGAAAATGCACCTGTTCAAAAGCTATAACGGGAAGTTTATCAAAATTACTTTACTTCACCACAACAGACTATTTTTATGCACTTTTCTTAAATAAATGCATTTATAACTTTGGTCTTTTTTAATCAAGATGTGAATGTGCATAACATGAAAAATCTCATAGCATTGTGGTTTAGTTTTGTTTTAAATTGAAACAAGTTTTCAAATATCAATACAATGACAAAGTCACAACATAATTAACAAAAAGATTGAAAAGATTAAAAATGTTATTGAAAATTTGGCTTTAACTTTTTGGGCATTAATGAGTTTTTCAGTGAATTGGCCAATTTCAAGATTTTGTTCCAAATTGTGGAACATTTTATCTGCAACAGCTGTTCAACATCCTCTAAGAATTTTTCTCTTGCAAGATTGATTATTCTGTTGTACATGAAACACTATCGTTATTTTCTTGTAAAGGAATACTAGTGAAGCAAGAAAATAAAAAAAAGGCTAGCTAGAATTACATGTACATACATCGAAAAGTTCTTGCAGACATGAACACACTAGTTCTTGATAAGTCCTTGAATTTTAAAAGTTTCATGTATTCTCAAAAAATACTTCATTATAAACAGTTTTTCTCACCCTTATTAACTACAAACAAAATCCTATTTCTTTTATTGCATAAATATAGCATGTAGAAGCAATTTTTGAAACTGCAAAGAATCTACAACAGATGGATTCTTTTTAGTTTGACCTTGAGATTAAACAATTTATTTGAAGAAATTTAAAAAAATCTAAGATCTCAGGGAAATGAATTTGTTGACCAAGTTTTCAACATTTGATTGGACTTATTATGATAATGTACTTGCCTGTTCTGGCCATCTGGTTTTCTTTTGTATTTTGAATAAGAAAGTCACTTCATAAATAGACCATGGGATTTTATAAGTGTTGGTGAATAGAAAGTTGAATTAAAAGTAAAATAGTTTTTTTATCATCTATCCTACACTTGATGTAGACCAATTTTAAAGTGTTTGGTTCTTTGAAAGGGTGTTAATAAAACATGTTACAGTCCAAAAGCATACCTTGGGTAAATCAGAAGTTATATTTGATCCAAATCTGTTGTGCTGTACAAAAATATGCAAAGTAGCTAAAGTTTTTACAAAGAGAAGAGCAGCTTAATTCAAGATTGAAAGCACAATTCAATTACTTTCTTTTATAAAAGAATATCTCCATATGTAAAATGTATTGTAAATCATAATCTAGCCACTATTTTAAGCAAACTTGGATTCCTAGAAGATCTTGCTCTATCAGACTGAGGAGCATAGATTATGTCCATGATGAAACAAATTAACAAAATTTTTTCTGTAAATAAAAAATGAAGTAGAACAGCCTCAACTATGTGTCATTCACTTATAGAAGCACTTGGGACTTGAGAATCATCCAAGAAATAGGAAGAAACACTCATATACAGATGGAGTTTCTCTTTACACCATGCTTTTGTCACTCCCTAAGTTGTGCCACTAATACTTAATGAAGCCCTGTTAAAGATGTCACGTGTGACCAGTAACTGTCATGTTTTGATTGGAGTTTCAGTGGCTTTGTTTGAAATTCCAAAACTACAATCAAAATTCCAGCAACTCAAATTACTCTTAGGTTGCATTCATTATAATTAAAATAGAAACTTTACAGATATCCTGCATGAGAATGATATTAGAAGAAATTGAATTCAATTTGACTTTGAATATTGTTCTCACAGGTGAAATCTGTAAAGTTTCTATTTTAATTATGAATATGTCATGCGGAAGCCTTAAATCTACTATTGCATTCATTATGTATGGCTGGGGGGGGGGCAGGGGAAATTATTATACACTGGGAAAATTTTAAGATCCCCCCCTTGTAATAAAAAAAAATCATGTATCCACCCAGGGTAGGCTCAAATAAAATTTTGCATCCCCTCAATGTCCAAAAAAATTGAAATCCCCCATCAACTGGTAAGGAAATTTTCAGATCCCCCCTGCATTTCACCTGCCCCACTCCACCCCCCCTCAACCATACATAATAAATGGAGCCTTAACTTAAAATTAAAGATTTTCAAGCTGATGCTTAGTTATATGGTTGAAAAGTGAATTCATTTGGAAAATATTTAACAATCATCTATGAAAACACGTTCAGACAAATTTTTTAACTGAAATTTTTTGAAAATATGAGTTATAATTTAAGATTTGAAATGTAAATGCGATGCCTTGAAAACTACATTTAAATTCCCAAGTTTGCTGGTAATACATGACATCACAGCTGTAAATGGGAGGTTGCGTTTAATTGTAAACATTTCATGCCCTACACCTCCAAGGTTATTCCAGGGTTCAAAAGCAGTTGTCCAGTTGCCAAAGGACGACTAGTATTTTCCATTGATGACTGGTTTTTGGAAAATGGTTGTCCAAATGATGACCTATTTGCCTCAAGTTGATGTCTTTTACATGTTTGTAAAATAAAGGGGTTGATGAGTTCCTAAAACTTTTCTCAGCTAATTATATTCCAGTTTAGGAGTCCAGAAATTAGCATGATTAAAAGAAAACACAGCATGACTTTGCATCTCCCCAATTGTGGCCGTCTTGATTATGTAAATACTGCAGGCCATAGTGACTGTACCATAGTTATTTCCGCTGACCAACATCCTTTGGGCTCTTCAATATGGTGGAATGGTATGGCCACTTTGAGCTTGTATCACAAACAATTTAGAACATCTTCACTGTTTTTAATGTTGTTATTATGCAGTAAAGCATGCTTTTTTTCTGGATGACCAAATTTTTCTCTGGATGCCTAAGTTCTTAAACATGGTTGTCCACTGGACAACCTCTTTCAAAAGTTAATTTCAGACCCTGTATTCTGTGTTTTTGTCTTCTGTTTGTCTCCCAGCATTTCCAATATTTTTGTCTTATGTTCTCAGGGATCCATTTAATCTAATTATTTTCTTTCTTTCAGAGCTCTGCATCGACATCGCTACCAATAAGTGTACAGGAACAGTTTATGAACTGGCAAAATGCAGATGCATTATGCTGGCTGGACTGTACATTAAGTTTACTGGTGCACAACCATACATTAAAAAACTTTCACAGTACAATCCAAAGTCCTAATTCATTACTTAGGTCTTTGTTGGATGGTTATGAAAAAGCACAACAACTTGGATTATCAGACTTGCCCAGTGCAAAGAAGGTTCTTGATGACATACGCAATAATGTATGGGAATATCTTGCTCCTAAAATGAAGTGTGAACTTGGCGTCAATGACTCTCCCTTGTTTGCACTCCCCCTACTACTGCGGGAGGATGTGTTCATATTAGAAAAATGTTTACAAGAATATACTTGGTATTTAAGCTGCAGAGCATGTGGCTATGAAGAAAAAACAAAGTAAGTATGAAAACAATATTATAGTATATGAAATAGATTTTGAGTCTGAAGGCTCCAGTGTTAATCCCTTAGGGAATTAAAGTAGGGTTTACTACTGAAACAGGTTAACTGTGAATATAAAATCCTAGCTATGTCTAAAACAGTTAAAGAATCTAGAAGCAAGCTATGTCTCTGGCTTAAAACATTATTTTATTGATAATGAAATGTAGACCTTATTCCAATGATTTTCTGTGAGAAAAAGGATCTTTCTTCAATGCTGGTGTTTTGGTCATATCTCAGGAATGTGAGAATGTTTGTTTGTAATTATTTAATGCAAAGTGCAGCACCACATGTTCAAATTTGGGGTTTTATGTTCATGCATTGTCTATCTGTTTCGATAGTATACTGAAGCTGGGTGTACACTTCGACAATAGCCCACTTTTGATACATGGTTGAGTGATTACACACAATAAGAACCAAATCGAGGCTCTGGGGAATAACAATGAAATAATCTTAAGATCGAGTATGTTAGGTTTCTTCAAGCAACATAACATACTCAAGAAACAAAAAACATACTCAATCTAATCATTTACCAAGCAAATAGCATTGAAATAATCGTAATGATTCTTTTGTTTCCCCGGAGCCTCAACTCGGATCTTATTGTGTGCGATCGCTCAACCATATATTGAAAGTGAGCTATTTACAGTTATTCAGAAGGGAAAAATAGGGGCAAACAGTTTGAATTTTCATTCTCTTTTTTGATAATTTCTTATCCAAGATGGATACCATAGTTTTCTCTTTTTATTCCTTCAACAATTTTAGAAAATCAATCTGTTATTGTTGCATATTTTTGCTGTTCCAAAGATTTTCATAGCAATTGAATGAGCTTCAAGTGGCTGTGCTTTACATGCAAGAACTCAAAACCTGTGAGCCAGCATCAGTTTAATCCTTCACTTCATGCATCACATTTTTCTCATTTCCATTTCCCCACTGCATGGCTTGGCTTGCCTCTGTGTAACATATTGAATCATTGTTTCAGGTTGCTTCTAACTTATAAATGTCAGAGCATTTTGATGTCAATTGACAGCTAAATATTGTAAGCTTGCTGATGTGCATTGTATCACTGAAATTAAAAAATAGACAGCCAGAATTGTCCACTCTAAGCTTTTTATTCTAATTCTTTTGGAAAACAAAAGGTTATGTGGTAGGGTAGATAGCAATCTTTGATGTTTAGCATCATACAATACAGGATTGGTACATGTACAGATATTACAAGTGATTTGGACTTTTCACACACTACATCGGATTCGATTTCCAATAGTTTTCAGGTAGAAAATAGTGCTTGAACGTACTAAGGGCCAGCCATGAAAAATTATAACAGTATGATTGGTTAGAAAAATTATTTCCACTCAGTCACTCATTTTAGCTTGGTCATAAGTTCTCTCCTTTCTTCATTTTTACTGCTAATGTAGTTTAAAGCTAACAACTCAAAGGTGAACAATGGCCAACATGACTGGCAAGACAATCGCCTTACCAGGCATATATGT
>JAAAQI020124983.1:0-14839 GCA_011800005.2 Stichodactyla mertensii
AGGTTATCATCAGCCACAAGGACCAAATCTCCTGGTTTCAGATTCTGCTTTGACACAAGCCCCCCCCCCTCAGGCTTAACATTGATAGGTGCATAATTCCCAGAAGAATAAGAAAACAAAAGAACATGGCAACCATGATAATTGATAGAAAAGAATTAATTGAAAATCTTTTGTACAATTCTACCAATATGGCTGCTATGACGTCACATGAAAACCAGCAATTGTAAGGTCCAGAAAATGTAGATTTATGTCTGTTCCCTCCCTACCCCAGAGGCGTTTTAGAAGATATTACTATACATGTAGAATAGAGCAGATTTTGTATGACTGTGAAAGCTTACAGCATGAACACAACATTCATGACATGGTCAAGGCACAGCAAGGAGAACATCAAAATTCTAGTAAACATCACAGTCACAGCAAGGCATGCTTACAGCACCAACTGTGTGCTGTAACCTTTTCACAGTCATACAAAATAGCTCTATACCATTCACTACTCTTGAATCTCATTGGAAATTCTAACTTAACTCCGTATGGAAAGTACAACATATAGTATAGAGTGGGAGACAATTGGACAAATAGTGGTACCATACTTTAACCACAGTGCTATGCATTAGGATTGGTCAATTTACACCAAAACAATGGGAAGCCATTTCAATGTTACTGCATACCATACCTTGTATGTGCTGTCAGTCAGTACCATATATTTCCTGCCTAAGCAGAGACTGTTCTATTATCATGTATATTTAGTGTAAAAAGCTATTGCATTATATTGCAAATTAGCTCAAAGGTAAATTGCAACTTACTTGAATTTTCTTGCTACCTTGCCAGCCAACTCCAACAAAGATGGAAATCCTTTACAGTTAATGGGATATTGATCTTTGTCCTCAAGAAATGGGTTGTTCGATAAATCCAGTGATTCAAGTCTCAAGTTTCTCATGCTGAATGGCAAGATTTTTAACTTGTTACCACTTACTGAAAGAAACCTTAGATTAACAAGACTCCCTAATCTCTGTGGTAGCAAGAGTAGTCTATTTCCATCAAGCTTCAACTGCACTAAATTCCTGAAGTTACAAAATGTGGATGGGAGATATTTAAGATTGTTGTTGCGCATGTCCAGGCATCGTAGTGATACTGCAAAGGGTCCAGAAATGATCTTCCAGTCAATTTCATTAATGTTATTATTGACCAGTGACAGTTCAGATAGTTTTGCAATATTTGTAATGCCCAGAGGTATCTCTTTAAATATGTTGTCTGTAAGTTCAAGGGAGTTCAGTTCCTTAAGTAGGCAGATTCTTCTGTCAAATTTTTTCATGTAGCAGTTAGACACCACAAGTTTTTGGATTTGTTCTGGGAAGGGTTTGGTCAAGGGATAATCAACTCTTCTTGATATTACAAGTTCTTTCTTAGGTCTTTCCAAGTCAACAAGCTTTGCAGGTGCTAGTGTAGTTAAAGCTGTATTATCCAAATCCCTTCCACTAAGTTTTATCAGTGACAAGAAAGACCTAAGACTTGAAGGATCAGCCTATGAATAAATCAAAACAGTATGTCAAATTAACTAAAAAAGAACTTCTTTCTTTTTAAGAAAACTCTGTCATACAATTGGACTACAGTATGTTTACAGGCTATTTGTCTGTATTGTCTGAATAGTATAGGTACTACAGTATCATCAGTTTAAATTATTACTGTATGTGCATGACTCTTGCTTAATGTGTGACAAACTCTATGTCCAATCTCATGGCAAGTTGGCAATCTTTTACTTTTCTATCAAATATGCACACTTCAAAAAATACCCTATGGTTATATAGTTGGAAGTATTTTATGCCTGAGATATTAAGTAAATTCTTCCTCATGGTTATTGAATTACCAGTAGGTCACCATATGCTTTTTTTGCTCTGTATTTACTTGTAGGTACAGTAACTCTATTGCAATGGCCTACTCTTGTTTTTGTCTAATACGATACATGTAGTAGATTTAAGGCTTTCGCGTGACATATTCATAATTAAAATGGAAACTTTATTTCTGTGGTAGCCTTCATTCTGATGAAGGCTACCACAGTGTAGCCGAAACGTCAATTTCTTTATATATCGTTCACACGCGTGAAATCCGAAAAGTTTCCATGTATATATGTATTGTACAAACCAATTTCCAAAGGAGTTCAATTTAGAGGACAATACAATGAAATACTTTCAGTAACATTGCCTCTGTTGCTGCAAGAGGCTATTTCAGTCTTGAAATCTCAGGGGAGTAAAAATATTTTGTTTTGTCCTCCAAATTGAACTGCTTTGGGGATAGCTGCAAGGCATCTATTTTCTGCTTTTGTCATTATATTGTTAGTTGGACCACGTCAGGGTCACCTTAATGTGAGAGGGAGGACCTTACTTTGCTGATAAACAGATCATGTGGTGGTTCATTTAATCGAATTGTTGCCTTTCCATCTTGTACAAACTTATTGAACACGTGCAGGATATTCCCATGTACCTACAACACATCCAGAGGAAAATCATAATCAAATATTTATGAGTGTAAGGGAATGTACATTTTAATGAGGGGGTTGGATTGCAGATTTTCCTCTTCAAGAAATGAAAATAAAGCTGGCCCTCCAGGGGCTGATGTGGGATTTTTCAAAGTGGGGGAGTGGCTGATTGCTGAAATTACAAAAATAATTAAAATCCTCTATCAAAATGATGTTATTGTTCATAGGCTCTTTTATTAAATTTCACAGATATAACAAAAAATCTTTTTTTAAATTGGATTATATCCACTGACCATCCGTGAATATGTTGGTGACGTCACACATGTTAATGAGAGGAGAAAAAGGTGCAAGGAGAGGAGAGAGTTCAGTGAGCGAGAAAGAACGAGTTTTGAACAGAAACTCCTATAAACAGAAGGCATGATTAAAGCAGAGTTGAGTTGACGAAGTAGCTGAGTTCTTCACACCATCCAGTTAATATGTGTAATTTCAAGCTTATCAATTCCATTGAGGGGGTGGCTAGCCATTCAATCTACCCCAACCCCACCCCCCAGGATCTGTCCCTGCCTTCCCCTTGCTTTTCTAGTACAAACCAATGGCCTTTCACTTGAAGCGAGGAAATAACAAGTGATGGCTTTTCCACCAACCTCAAAGGCAAAAAATAAAAGGATGCCCCTTCACAAAGCCTTAAAATTATTTTGGGCGACCCTCCCCTAAAAGTCTAAAAATCTAAAAATCACGGAAATACATACAAAAGTTATATTAAAACAATGCCAAACTCGTTTTTAATAACTTATTACCTTATATTTTGTTCCCGTCTTCTCCTTTGCTGTACACACAAGAAGGAACACAGTGCTTCTTCCATTTTCATGGCGTGCATTCTTTCGGCCCAAAGAAACCGATGCTCGCACTGGCTTTCCAGGTTTTCGAGGAGCTCCAGAGTTGTTCGAACGGATTGCAATACTAATGTCGCAAGTTAAACGCATAATGGTACTGATCTGATATCGAATTTTGTTGAAAAACAAAACAAAACAACAAGAAGCTTCAAGAAGAACAACTTGGCGCCATTAATTTTAAGAATAATCACGTGACATATGACAGCCAATCAAAGCGATTTACCCCAAAGTGAGCCCGCGATCAAATAATCAGCTGTCAATTTTACTGTAAAGATTTTCTAAATTTTCTTTCAATTTTTTCACCATCTCTAAGATCTTTATTTTCTCCGCCCAGCTTACTCCGAAATGGCGGGTATTATCACACAGCAAATGGTTAATGTCCAGATTTCGAACAATTTGACATCGTTTATGTCAGAGAAGCGATTTGAAAAGGGAATCACTATCGCGACGTTGAAGGTTTGTCTTGGAGGGAAGTTTGATTGCATTGTAATCTAAAGCTTAAAGGTTATTTTTCAAATTTTGTTTAATTTGTTATAACTTCTCAGTAGATCGTTGCTTGATTTTGACCTAGAGGTAAAATTCAGGACATTATCTTGATTGCTATTTGTACATGCAAGAGTGTAGACAATAGTCCTGTCTGGATAAAGGTGTTGCACAAGTGTCAAACTGATATTGAGGCTGTTTTATTTCTCACTTGCAGGGAAAGCTGGAGCTGATCACTGGATGTTCAGCTATGACAGTAGAGCTACAGTTATTGGACAAAGATGGGAACCTGATAGTAAAGATGGAGGATGATAATGCATTATTTGGATCCTATCCAGTAGAAGATAACATGAGGATACATGTAAGTTATATTACAGTGCTGTACATGTATTTAGAGCAGAGTGGGTATGACTGTAAAAGGCTTGTGGCACAAAAAGTCATGATACAGTCAAGGCACAGCAAAGCACATCAAAATTCTAGAAAAAGTCACAGTTGAGGCAAGGCATGTTAATGGTATAAGTTTTTCAGTCATACGAAGTCTGCTCTAAAACACACTTATGCATCTATCAGTGTTAAGCTGTCAGGGATGGAGGATGGGCCTATAGTGGGAATAGCAGATTTTTGCAGCAATAAAAGCTGGTGTTGGTCATCCTGTGGATGAGCATGGAAATGAGGCAGTTTTGGGCAATGGGCTTGATAGGCATTCTTCACCTTTTACATGTAGTTATTTTGGTTGCTCTACTTATATGCAACAAGGGCAATGTGAAATTTCCAGCTCCAAAAGCTCATTTTCATGCTCATCCACAGGGTAACCAACATTTTTTATTAACACCATAATATTATTGTGCTTATTAATTTTGCTCTGAAGTTTTCAGTCAAGTGTCATGCTGTTATGAATATTAAATTTATCTCAATATCCAGGTAATTGACAAAGACCCTACAAAAGTGGCTGGTCAGTTTGAGGATGTATCAAAAGTTGAAAAATATGAAATAAGTGAAGAGGAGTACAGTAAAAAGACAGGTCTGTAGGGTCTAAAAAATTTAGTATGGTGAAATTTTTGTTGGTAACTTATTGATGGGGAATCTACCCATAAAATATGTGCAAATGAAGACTTCAGTCATGCAGAGATACCAGATGGCTACATGTATCTACATGATCTCTGCATGTATGGTAAATAGATTCCATTTCATTGTCTTAGATTCAGTCAGAGCTTTTAAGATGAGAAATAAGCTTGGTAGGTTTGCTGACCCTAATCCTGAAGATGAGGAGAAAAAGAAAGCAAAAGAACAACAAGAAAAAGAAGAGGCTGAAGCCATCCCAGTTGGCTCTCGCTGTGAAGTCAGAGTTTCAGGTGGTCCACCCAAACGTGGGGAAGTCATGTTTGTAGGTGCGCATCGTGCACAGTAGTAACCATGCAGTTTCAAATTTTTGCCAGACTTTTGTGTGGCCTAATTAAGTCCCACATAACAGACACCCACTCTCTGGTTACTTTTTAACAGAAGCCTACATTTAATTTTCCCTTAATAACTAATCTGATGGATCTAGGTACCATTCTTTGGTACCCCGATAAATTTGGCTTGACTGTAACTTTTGAACCATCAAATTTTCTGCCAGTTTTTATTAAAAGTGATTTACTCTTCCAATTTATTGAGCCTGTATATTTGAAGCTTTAAGTTTGGCCTACTTTGGAATTTTTATCAACACTCTTAGTAAAGAAGTCTGCCACCCTAAAGCTTTGGGGTTTTTTCTTACTACAGTATGTTTGGTTTGATACAGTTTTTGGTGGTTGCAGGTACAACAGACTTTAAACCTGGATTCTGGGTTGGTGTTAAATATGATGAACCTCTGGGAAAGAATGATGGAAGGTTAGTGTTTCATTTTCCTAAAGATCTTTTAAAAAAAATTAATATATGTGCTAAATCTTTGAAGACATACTGCACGTTATCAGGCAATAATGAAATCCTAAGCATCAATCAGGAAGAATAGATGTTATCAGAATTTGAAATTGGCAATGCTATGACATGGGTTTTCACTACTAGAAATTGGAATCTCTTATGATTATAAAAAAACTTTTAAGAATTATGTTACAATATTGTTTATTTTCATTGATATAGTGTTGCAGGAAAGAGATACTTCACATGTCCAAATAAATATGGTGGATTTGTAAAGCCAAAGGATGTAACAGTTGGTGATTTCCCTGAAGATCTTGGTATTGGTGATGATGATGAAATGTAACAACACAGACATGTACTAAAGTAGAAAATTCAAAATCAAAAGAAGTACACTTGAGATAATTGAATAGTTATTAATATATTTAAGATGGAACACAGCAGCATAGACAAGCAAAGTGCATTGTGGTCTAGCTTCAGTACAGCACCACATATAAGGCACAATGAACAATAGATGTTTTTACCTAGGCTAGACCACAATGCACCACATCTCAGACAAGTCCCATGCAAGTTGACTAAAACTGATATGGCAGTTTCCTTGCTTTGAAATGAGTCTTGTCTGACCATTAAGGAAAGAGCAATTAGGTCATTTACAATGTATGCCTATGACTTAAGTACTTATTTTATTTTCATAATGCTAATTACTGGAATTCATCTCATTTGAACTGGCCAACAATTAATGAGATCTATTTCAGTAGCCAAAAGAACTCTTTATGAAACATACTGTGACTAGATGTTGTCAGAAGAAGCCCCTTTTCACTGTTTTTTATTTGGACCAGCTTGACAATATAATAATGTATGCAACAGTTGTATAATACTATGCTTTGGTCTAGCTACTCTGCTAGGACATTTCTCCAAGACAACAAAAATGTTAAAGAATGTTAATTATGTATTACAAGCAAAGCAATTCACCATAACAAAGCTGAATAGCAATATTTTGTGTGACCGTAGGCTTTTATCATTCATGTGCCCACCAGCAAATGATTGGCTGTTGAAACAAAGCAACTTGTAAAAGGTTATTATGACTCTGGTTGGCACATTAACATAACAATTTGTTTGTTAGGAAACACAAAGTATTGCTATAGAAACCTGATTTTTAGCACTGTTGTTCAATGGTTGGCTAGAGTATAGAATACCCATCCACTCAAACCACCTCGGGTACACGATCCGCGGTCGGAAGTCAACTTATTTATATATAGTTGCATCATTCATTTCATACACGTACCCACACTCACCAGTCGGTTCTTAAGGACTACGGGGACTAGCGACCATAGGTACACTAATATCATGCTTAGGAATAAAATATGTCGTTCTCAAATGACCACGGGGACTAGCAACCACGGGTACACTAATATCATGATTAGGAATATATGTCGTTCTCAAAAGACTACAGGGACTGGCGGCCGCAGGTACAATTATATATGACCTCGGCAAGAGTGGACGGGTATTCTATAGTCACTCCCAATGGTTGCTATGGTGACAAAGTTTTAATGTGAAAACAGCTGTTGATATGCTCATAGCTTAGCAACAATTTTAGATCATATGATCATAGATGTTATATTATTCACTGCAATTTCAAATCCAGTGTTTAAGACAATAAAAAGCTTTTCAAAATGCATCACTTTCCAGTATTTGATATACTCCATCTTATATTTAGTTTTAAGCTTATTAACACTAAAGAGGATTTAAATACTTCAACACTCTATTCCAAACTTATCGAAATTTCTAGCTATAATCCCAAGCTGTAAGTGGACAGTGCCCATAGCTTCGGTTTTAAGTCTATAGCGATCGCTCCCACTGTAAATAATGTCTGAAGTTTTCAACTGAGGTGCTCCACCTACAAAGAAAGTTCTCATTTGCTCTTTCCAACTTCCTGTCGGTCTCCATGTCACACAATCAACCATATGCGTCCCTGGTGAAGTAGGGACGTGGCAGTATCCATAACCGTATATTTCGTTTCTTCCGTACATATCCTGGTGCCAAACTTGAAAGTGAAACTTTGGCCATCCTTTGAGTCCTTTGGTTGCGAAGTGAAGATCCACTGGATGACACCAAGTCGCTTTTTCTTCATTTTGAGGATTATCAACTTGTGTCTGCCCTTCTTTGTGACCAGCTATAAGCTTCCATGATCCTTCAACATCTACAGACCACTTGCAGTAGAGATTATGTGACGGGAAACCACTTGCACCGATGATTTCACCGATGACATGAAGCTCCGCCATCTTGGTTTATTTACGAACAAAAAAAATGCCGCCAAAATCAACGCTTCACTGCGCATGTCACAAAGTTCAAAATTATGAATAAAATTATTTCATGATTAAATTTACAGGATTTTGCATTTCTTTAAATTTAGGGATAAATGATAAAATTTGAAAATATTTGAAAATTCTTTAGTATTGTTATTAAAATGTAGTTTTCTTTTTTTAACAAAAATGCTGCTTTTTCCCGCCAAATTTGATTGGTACCCAATCCCACGTCACATTTGAAGTATGGGTAGGACTGGTACGAAAGGAAATAGACGAACTGAAAATTTCCAGGGACGTTAAGGGTTGAACATTTTTCTGAATCACTGGAACTTCAGACTTAATAATGAGTTCACAAAAACCCTTTAAAGATGAACGACCGATGTGTCAGTACGGTCTAAAGTGCTATCGCAAAAATCCACTTCATTTTGAGGAATATCGTCACCCTGACAGTGAGACTTTGAAAAATTTATTTTTGCTTTTCATCTGCAGCTATTTTACAGTGCAATTTCTATAAAGTTTAGGATTTTTACAGGGACAAGTATATATCTCAAAATAGTTGTCTAATAGACCTGTTGTCAAAAATTGTTGACTGAAGACTGCTTGGGGTTGGGATCCCTGTGTTATATTTTATCAATAATTATTTTTTTCTTATAATTACAGAAAGTGATGATGATGATGAGTCAGATGACAATAGTCCTCCAAGAAAGAGGCAAAGGAGTTCAAGTCCAAAGAGAATAGAAAGTTCTTATGAAAACAAATTGTCATTTTATTTCACTAAAGTTAGAGGAATACCAGCTAATCATAATGATGACAGAGTTGCTATAGGGATCAAAGGTCAGGACACCTTCAACTCTCAATAGGAATATGAATTTTACATCTGTTTAATCTTCATTGCTTGTAACCATAAGGAGGATTAAGGAGGATGGGGCAGGGGGGAGGGGGCAAATACCCCTCTACTTAAATTACCACCTTTGAGTTTTAACATAAGCACTGGCAAAAATGTGAGATACATTCCATTTTGTTTCAAGTTGTCACCACTCCTTCCCACTTTCCCCTAAAGCTCTTGGTATTACTTGGATCTAGATCTACTAGATTGTAGAATGCACGCCACATATCCGTGAAACAAAACTAAGTATGTCTTGTCTAATTGCACTAGTTTGTACAAACTAGTTGATATCACTGGAGCAGAACAGTACAAACAGCAATAGCAACATATCTCAAGTTGTCTTTGTGTTTCTTTGTGTGTAGTTAATGTCTGAGTGAATTCTTAGTTTGTCCATAACTAAATAGTTGACAACGAAATACTATTATGCACTAAATAGTTAGTAATTGTTCCACAGATATTGGTGTGCACTCTATTTTCCTGTATGATAATACTTGATCAGGGGAAGATCCAAGGGAGGGGTCCAAAGGTTGTGCACCCCCCTGATCATGAGACAAGACAGTTAATCACACTTTTTTAAATCAATTTTTGGTGCTCAAGTCCCAAACATAAATGGTGCACCCCTCCCTCCAAAAAATCCTGGATCTGCCCCTGTTAATGCAAGTATTGACTACAATAAGATGAATCAAAATGGCATTGCAACTTTTATTCATTCCAGATATACTTTCCCATAAAATGGGAGACTTACAAGCATCTGTACAGGTATGTATATTAAAAGTCTTAAAGTATATTTTACATATTATTTTAATAACAAACTAGTTACATGAATGCCACATAGTTTTTATTTTTCTAGAGAACACTTGATTATATTTAAGGATTGTTATTTTCTTTCAGTTTAATTATATGGTAGAAATTCCATGGTTAATGCAACAGTACCCTCAAGACAAAAGGTGAGTACATTATGTTTATCAGGTCAAGATCACCAACTATGTATGTTCTAACAAGACCACTATTAATTAGCAAGACAAGGAGTAATTGACCTGATTGCACATTTATGTAAAACAAGTAAACTACTTCATTATAGTTTATTTATGGATTATTATCACTATTAAATTTAGGTCCAAACCTCTATTGATTGTGCATGGAAGCCAAGGACAGTCAAGAACAGAAATGATGAAAGAAGCAGAACAGTTTCCAAACATCAGTTTTTTCCAGGTTATCTACAGTATTTTATCCTATTGGTAGATGGAACACTTTAGAGGGGGAGCTGGGAAAAAAGGGACTTAAATTTATCCCAGCCCTGCCAAAAACTTAATTCCATCAATCTGTTAATAAATTAAAATATCATGAATATTTCAGAGTTAATAGGAATGTAGACTTTTAAAAGCCTTTTACTTTATCCAACCTTTAAAACTCAGTCATTTCTCATTACCAATTGATTTTTCAGGCAAGACTTGAAGCATATGGAACCCACCACAGGTAACCCACCACTGACACTTATTTTGTCCTGTAGTACCCTTAATTTGCTTTCTCTAGAAGAAGAGAATCAACACACAGTCATAGTAACTCTCTCAATGATGTATACATGTGTTTTTTATTTAATTATCAAATAGTAAAATGATGCTACTATTGTATACTGATGGCTTACGTGTTGTCATAACAACTGCAAACCTTATCCTTAGAGACTGGGACCAGAAAACTCAGGGGTAAGATAATATGTGTAATATGTTATTTACAAGAGTATCAACACCTATACAGCAACAAATTTTGAATTTCCATGAGTGAAGATTGATGTGGTAAGTCAGTGCTTGTTGATCATGCATGTACATGTGAGATGTTTGATGTTTTTGTTTTGAAGGGTATGGATTAGTCCTAAGTTTCAAAAGATTTCTTCACGGGAAGATGCTGCAAGCTCATCAAGTACATCTGCTGGTACTTCACATACAACAGCAAGAACTAATACTAATTTCAAGAAAGATTTGCTGGTAATGACAAATTAATGCTGTTAGTATGATTACTCAGTTTGTATATCAAACTCTAAATTACCGGTAATAATACATTGAGGGATCCAAGGTAGATCTTCTAGCACGTTGTTGAACAAGTTAGAATTAAATCCACCATGAGCAATGAGAAATAGGCAATGAGAATGGGAATGGTTGAAATCACCTTTTCTTCCACTTTCACTTTTCCTTTTGCTTTTTTCTTGCTGTTTCCTATTTGCATGGCAGGGGGAGGGAAACTAGGGGAATCAAGGCAGTTTGTTGTTAAAATTATACTTTTCTTATCAGCAAAAAAATTAGACAACCCATTAAGTTGCTGGGGAATTTTTTGCCCTCCCTTTTTCTAACTTAATTTTAACATGTTCTCTTTGAGAGTGGAAAAAATTTTGACATTGTTGCTCCTCTGAATTCTTTTGTTTTCCCATCAAATTAAAAAATGAATGCTCCCTAATTTACAGAATCACTATGACTTAATATTAATTAATGTTTGTCATTATCATGCAACAGGAGTATTTGTGTGCCTATGGTGGAACAGCTCTTGATGAATGGAAGAAACATATTCGCCAACATGACTTGTCTTCTGCTAGGTTCGTGATATAGACCAGGCAAATGGCAAAATAATATAATGTAATACAGCTGATGACTGATTGCCTACATTTTCCTATTCATGTTTCTAGAGTACGTCTTATAGCATCTGTTCCTGGTCGCCATTCTGGTGCAAGTAAATCAAAATGGGGTCACCTCAAATTAAGGAAGGTGAAGTGAAATCTTTTGAACTATTTTACACTGAGGGCAAAAAGATTGAAACATGTAAAGCAGGTGCAATTTAGATGGGCATATTAATATGACAAAGGCATGACAAGGAGACTTTAAATAAGCAACCTTTTATTGTATGTGGGTCGCATAGCAGTAAAATGCTCACCTCTCACCACTGTGAGTCCAGTGGGTCAGGTGACTGGTTCGAGCCCTGTGGATGCCATATTTGAGTAGAGTTTGTTAGATGTGTTGTTCTCTTCCTTGCTACTAGGGTTTTTCTCTGGGTTCTTTGGGTTTCCTCCCTCCATAAAAATCAACACGTGAGCTGAGAGTTGTATGCTTAAAACAGTTAATGTAGTGGTAGAGTGAGTGATAGTGCCACCAATTAGTGGTGAAAGCACTAGAACAACTAGGCACTTAAAGAGATTTAATTAATATTTATTTTATTTGATAGGTTCTCCAAGAGCATGGTCCATCATCAACTGATGTTGCACCAAGTTGGCCTGTCATTGGACAGTTCTCAAGTATTGGATCTTTAGGAAATGACAAAAGCAAATGGTTGTGTGCTGAGTGGCTTCAAAGCATGGCAGCAACTTCAGGAAGGATACCTGGATCAAGTTCTCCACTAAATCTAGTACATAAAACAACAAATGTTTTAACTATTCAAGAATATTACTGTATGAATTGTATCTTGATGTTACTCATTTTTAGTACCAGATTTTTGTGATTATGAAGTATGTGACAGAACAGACCTAGTGCAAGTGCAGAAGAAATCATAATGAGAAATGAGAAATTCTGTTACTGACTGTGATGTTGCTGATGACTTGCCATTTGATACAATATATAATGTATATATATATTATTTATATGTGGCACCTTTGGTTCTGGTGACTAGTGAAACAGATTCTCATCAAACATCATGATCATATTTTTGTTTATCTTCATTTTTGTCAGGTTTTCCCATCTGTTGATGATGTAAGATTAAGTCTTGAGGGATATCCAGGTAAGGGCATGTTTGAACCTGAAATATTTTAAATATTTCATACTACATGTAACTTTTGACACCTGATCCTTTTTATTATTTACCTAGAAGTGGGAAATGGCAGTGTTTTGACCCTTTGACTACTGCAGCCCTTGAAACTACTCTTAAAAATGCACTGTCCTTCTTTGAAAGTTCTCCTCTCTATTTTGGGATAGTGGTTCAACTGGCTACATACATTCAGGGATCAATGCACATCCAATGTCATGAAAGTCACACAAGGCTACACTGCTTGAATGTTCCTCTCTGACATCTTGATCACAATGTAAAATACCTTTCTCAAGCACATGAATAATTAATGTGAAGAAAACAAAGTAAATCACTACCTTGATGGTGGTTTGGATATGTGAAATTAATTGGCATAAAACTTTCACTTTGGTTTTCTCCTAGAATTATTAATGATTTGAGAAGATATAAGACCAAACACTTGAAAGTGTTTCATCCTCTATCCAAACACTTCAAAATTGGTTAAAAATACTCAACTGTGCCTTGTTTCCTCAACCCACTTCTTGGTAGCCTGCATAGCAGCCCGTTGTCAGGGTCCCTAGGAGTTTGGGAAGGGAGGAGAACACCCCAAGAAAGAGCCACTATGCAGACTAACCTCTTGGTTTTTGGATATCAGATGAAACACTCTTTCCCATGTTTGATCTATTATGTAATATGTCATTGAATTCTTTTCAGCTGGAGGGTCAATACCTTACAGTCACAAGACAGCAGCCAAGCAGCCATACTTAACGTCCTTTTTCTGGTCAGTAACATTAAAAAGGGCCTCAAATAGTTCTTTGAAATAAGCTTCTGCCTCAAGCCCTTAGGATGTTCCCCCATGTTACTATGCTTCTCATTTAAGTTTGGCTTGACAGAAGTTTTCTCATAAAGTTTCAATGTCTAGCTCCCAGTGTTTCTTAGGGCAACCACCACGCTGGATCGTGACAGTAATCGCTTCTGATTGGCTGATTTTGTTTGAGCTAAAATTTTGAAGCAGTGAAACAAATTCAGTCAACCAGTGTTACCCTAAGAAACATTGGGACAGCTAGACATTGAAACTTTATGAGAAAACTTCTGTCAAGCCAAACTCAACTGAGAAGTGTAGTGTTTTTTAACATGTATGATCACGCTGGTCAAAAAGACACCCAAAATCGACAAGGTTTAGCTAACTTTTCCATTTCCTTTCCAAAGTTCTTGAAACTTCACCATGATATGCAGGTCTATGTTCTTACTAAATTGTTCTTTTTATTTTTTCTGATTTGTAGATTTTTGGCAGGAAAATGATGTCACAAGTTTGGCACCAAAATTTCAAGTTTACTTTATGACCAAAATGACAGTATCATTCGAAAGAACTTAACAAGACAATCTAAAATTTGAAGAGAAAACTTATTCTTACTAAAAATAGAACAAAATGGCCGAAATGTAAGTTTTTAAAAATTCATAACTTTTGATTTTACAACTCAAAATAAGTGTTCTCTTCACATTTCAGATCCTCTTGTCAAGTTCTTTTGAATGATGTGGTCATCATGATCATAGAGTAAACTTGAAATTTTGGCGCCAAACTTGTGACGTCATTTTCCCACCAAAATCTACAAATTAGAAAAAATAAAAAGAACAAGTTAGTAAGAACATGGACCTGCATATCATGGTGATGTTCAGGAACTTTGGGATTGAAATGGGAAATTTAGCTAAGCCTTGTCGATTTTGGGTGTGAAATCATTTAGTCACCATTCATTTTATTCTGCTTTTCAGTCACTGGAATTCCAACAGCCATGGTAGAAGTCGAGCTTCTCCTCACATCAAGTCTTACATAAGGGTTTCACCTGATACAAACAAACTTGCATGGTTCATGGTCACTAGGTAACTATGGCACTCTCCTAGACTATGATTCCCTTGTTTGTTTGTTTTTTCATTCATTTGTTCTTTCATTCATTTGTTCATTCCTTCAATGCATTCATTAATTTGTCCATCCGTCCGTCCGTCCGTCCGTCCGTCCATTCAGCCAGTTCTTTGATTTATTCTCTTGATTGTTGGTTTGTTCTGTTTGTCATTTCATATCTCTTGTTTCGTCTTTCATCTCACCATTTTGATACAAAACCATATTTTCCTTTAGTTCTAATCTATCTAAAGC
>JAAAQI020124994.1:2627-14838 GCA_011800005.2 Stichodactyla mertensii
ACGTATGTCAGATACTGGGATAGACATGAAACGTATGTCAGATACTGGGATAGACATGAAACGTATGTCAGATACTGGGCTAGACATGAAACGTATGTCAGATACTGGGATAGACATGAAACGTATGTCAGATACTGGGCTAGAAATGAAACAAAATTCTAATACTCATTAATTATTAACGAGGTACCCAGCCAACCACAGGGCTGTAATTCGGGTCACATGACGTTACTGGAAACCCGGTCCAGTCCTTGGACTGGATCAAAATTAATTCACTTCAGGGACAGCTGTCCCTTGAACTGAATTAATTTTGATCCAGTCCAAGGACTTGAACAAAATTAATTCAGTCCAACGACTTGTTTGGCTCTGATGCGAAGGGTTCTCTATTTTTTGGTCACGATTTTCCGTGTGAGATGCATAAACAGTGATTAACATGACGTTCACGCATGCGCAAAAATTGTGATTATTACCCGATCTTTTTCTTATTTTAAACCAAAAAACCCTGTTCTCGTTTAATAAAGAGATCCCTCCCGAATAATTAATGAGTATTAGAAGTCGTACCAAAGCCTCCAAATCGGACTAGACGGGGTTTCCAGTCCTCATTGTCGGCTTTGAAACATTACGTCAGATACTGGGCTAGATATGAAACGTTTGTCCAATGGGATAGAAATGAAACGTATGTCAGACATTGGATAATCATGAAATGTTAGTCAGGGATAGTTTGAAACGTGTTTGAGGTTGAAAAAAGTCCAATTCTTTTCTTTTTTAAGCAATATTAGTTCGGGAGGGAGCTGCATTAATATTTCAGATGTTTGTGCACTTTTTTTTCAAGTGTTTATTAAGTCTGTAATACACAAAATTACGTTTCCTTTGCCAATAGAGTCAGTAGCGTTTTTCATTTTTACGCAGTGAGGGAACTTGTTTGCTGGGTTTATCTACAATTTCTGGCTTCGGGCTCAGATATTAAAAAATTCTATTAAAAAATAAAATATCTTTAATATTGATGAAAATAAATCGAATGTCACGTGACCTTCCATACCATTGTATACCATTGACCTTCCATACGTATGATCTTGAAACATCGATTGACAGCTACATCAAATGCAACGCTCCCTGTATCCGGGAACCCTGTAGCTTACCTGCTCTACAGAGCCCTGGGTACCGATTGCGCAGCTTTTTCATTTTGCTGCACAAGAAAAAACGAAGAAACGCGACGCCTTTTTAGTCTGGTCTACCATAGGTAGCCCAGTAATTAAGTCATCGTACGCCCACCAACAACTATCTTCATGCTGTTCTTTTTCGTTGTCGTTTGTATTTAATAATGTCATTTTGACCTATGTATTCATAATAAAAAAATCCAGTTGATTTGTTGTCATTAATACTTGTTTTATTAAGACTCCGATATCATCTCTTGCTGTGTTCTATAGTAATGAGATTCTTATTTATTTAGTTCTCTCCGTAATGAAAACGGATGACGTTTCTGCACCTTCAAGGATTGCACTTCAAAATTGTAATTTAGAAGAAGATAGTTGTAGATTTGAATCGAATACTTGCATCAAAAATTTAAAGGAAGCCTGCTCACGTAATGAAAAAGTGAGACCGGGTGTAAAACATGCTATATTCCACTATATTTGAGTTTGATTTAGCTTAATGTTATGTGAACTTGAGTATTTATATTGAAGTAAATAGCGCAATATTGTAGAACTCTTGATTCACACATAACACTGAAATGACAATTAATTTGAATGCGCTTTTTTAATAAACTGCAAATCTTTAATAAATTTTGGTAATTCAAATAAATTTCAAACTAGAACTGTTTTCAGCAGCTGATATCGGTCATTTAGAGATCATTAACTGTGTGGACTGTATGTCAAGGCGTAGTGATTAATCCTTTTTAATTATAAAAACCAATAGGCAAGAAACACCTGGTAGGAGCGATTAGAGACACTCAGAAATGAAAGCAAGGAAATACGAATTGTTTTCGCAAGATTTTTGCACCACTCGTTCTATTTGATGTTGCGACAAACTAACACTAAAACCATATTGGTTATTTCATTTTTAACTGAGCTTTTTCCTACCTCGTTTACGACATATTACTTCTTAGCTATTCAACCGTGAAGTGATGTAATACTGAGGAAGATTTCTTTGGTCAACAAACTAAGAATTTCCAAAATGAAAATTCAAGCTAACAACAGCTCCTCAGTGTGGGAGGAATTCGAATTCGGAATTTCATATCCAGCAACTGTGGCCATTGTTATTCCGAACGTGGCGGGGAACATTCTCTGCTGTTTGGTCATCTCGAAGACAAAAACGCTCCACAACTTCTGTAATTTCCTTCTCGTTAACTTAGCTGTTTCTGACTTGATGGCAGGAATGATAGAACTTGTTGTCTATACAATATACGAGTATCTTGGAGAGCCCAAAGACATTTCGAAGGAAAACGCTCTGCGCAAAGCAAGATTGTTCGTACATCCTGTCATCCAGGTTTCAATTCTCACTGTTACTGTCATATCAATCGAGCGCTTCTTGGCCATCACTCGACCTTTCCAAGTCATGACAAAAGGAAGAACGAGAAACCTCAAGTATATCATTCCCGGAATTTGGTGCCTTGGATTCGTTTTAAGCATTCCTATGTTCGTCGCATTCTTTTCTAAAAGTTGGAAGGATCCTTCGGAATTGGCAGGGACTACAGAGCTCGCTGTAGAAGGCAACGTCTTCTTAGTATCTGCTTACATGCTCCCTGATTTCCTGTTGTCTCTGACATTTTTCAGAATAGTGTACGTCCTAAGACAGAGAGGTCGGCAATTTCAATCCCAGCAAAACCAGCGCAATCATGCACGTGCGAACCAACGTGTTGCAAAGCTTCTTGGAACGGTGATATTGTCGCACAACGTCTGCTTCCTTCCATACACTATTTTTGGGTTTCTATTCACTCAATCAATAATTAAAGACGTGAAGAAACCATCAAATGTCACTGCATACAATGCGACGTACGCTCTGCAGTTCTTGAGCCCGTGTTTGAATCCGCTCATATACTTAGCACGCAGCAAAGCCTTCAGAGATGCTTGTAAAGCCATTCTGTGTCGTTCCGGTAAGATCAAGCCATGAGAACTGCTCAAAGATGATGCTGTTATACGCTGTTATAATATGCTAAAGAACTGTGCGAGTTGTCAATGAATGTCTAAACTTAAGTACAACAACAGCAGCAGCAATAACAACAATAACAGGACAAAAACAACAGAACAACAACAGCAACAACGAGCAACAGCAGCATGGCAGCGACAGCAACATCAACAGCTAGCAACAGCACAACAGCGGTACTTTGTAGTCAAATTTGCATTTTATTAGCAAAATATCATACTACACAACTCAATACTAGATATAAGTTCAACACATAGATTAACTACTATATTTACTAACTAAGACCAGTTTTAGAACCGCAAAACTGTCAGCGTGTAATCGTCGTTAGTTTTCGAAAGAAAAGTAGGTCCAAATGACGAACCTTTGTTATGGACACAATTGCTAGATCTTTGCACTTACTGTAGAATAGGCCCCTTGTAGCACGTCGGAATGCAGCTGAATTTGGAGGGCAAGACAATAGGTTTCTGGTTCTCTGGAGTTGAGATTCTTTTGTCTTGCCCGCCAAATTCAGCCGACGTGCTGCAAGGGACCTATTATCTCTTCACTATGAGAAGAAAGATGCTTTAAGTGGTATTTACTCAGACTTTAAGTTTGTGAATCCCTGCACGTAAAATGGATAGAATGATCATAATAAGAGTAGGATTATTCGGATAATTCGAAAAAATCTCATCTAACAGGCTATATCAAAAAAGTTGAATATTATATTCCAATACCGAAATGCATTGTTGTTCTTGTATGCTTTGGAGACCACGTGAGCATCGGTTACAAATGGATTAGCAGACAAAGTAAAACAATTCTTTTAAGATTTACCTGGGTGTCTAAGGCCCGGACCAAACGCCGTACTTTCACATGAGCCGAACCTAATGCAAATGAATCCAAACAACAGGCTTTGCTCATTTGCATTAGGTTCGGCTCATGTAAAGTACGGCGTTTGACCCGGGCCTTAGACACCCAGGACAAAAGGAAGCACAAAGCATTTTCTTTGAGAATGTAATAATGCATTTCGGTCTTGGAATGCACTATTCAGTACCCAGTTTTCAGTATTCAACGATATTGAAATAGCTATATACCACAAACTGACAAAACTTTGTCGGATATAAAAGGTTAAATCTTCGAAAGACTGAAAGGGATTATGGGTAAGCGTTAATAAAAACTATTAAATGAGAACTTTAAGATGACTGTTGTAACTCTTGAATATTGCTTTGAATTCTCAAGGAACAGCGTTCGAAAGTTACAACGTTATATGCTTGTTATAGATGTTTTTTTCAAAAATGGCGCTGAGGTCGCATGGAAGCGAGGCTGGTAATGTAAATACATCTGAAACCCAAATGGCCAGTAACGACCAAAAGACATAAACCACGAGAAATTTAATGTTTTTGTTTGACTTTAACCAGGTGAGGTTTCTCCGATAAGCAGTTTTGGTTTCAGATTTATTTACAAATACTACCAGCCTCGCTTCCGTGTGACCACTGCGCCATTTTTGAAAAACGTCTATAGGCCTCACTGTTTACCCAGAATACCCCTCGGCCCTACCTCTTAAGCCCGACAACGTTTTTTAATTTGGTGTAATAGCATCTGAATTAACTAAGATATTACTGCTCTTCAAAGGAACAAATTAGATGATAGAGATTTGCTTGCCATGAATTTCTTGTGCATATAATGGAATAACGTAACCTGATTAAAGCCTTGGAAAATATACTTAGAATTAAGTTATTTAACCATCTTGTCAAACCGATCACCCACCATACAAGGTGCAATGATGAAATAAAAACTAAGCATTGAATCAAGGCTGAAGACTGAAAATTTTCAAATTACCTACCTTGTTGAAATTTTTGGTCTTGTTCTAAAAACTATTTGTACCTAACCGCCACAGTTTTTCTACAAAAATCAGTTCATAAGTCTATAATCTGGTTGATCAATACGTTGTTAAATAGAACTGATTTCATTGCAGTAATGTCTACCAGCCATGTCCAGGCAACAAACTGCTCCTTTACCACAGTCATTGGAGTCTTTACACGGCTTGAATCCCACGTAGTATGGCGTCCGTAACGGACAGACGGCTGAAACTACGAGGAAGAGGGAAAGAAAGTTAAAACCAAAGGGAAAAAGAATCACAGTTTCTTTTATTCCTGTGGACCTTTTGCCAAAAGCAACCGTTAAGGAATGCTTTACTTTCGACTGAAATGACATTTCTCTAAATCCTCATTGTTTCTTTTATGTTCCTAAGAAGAGGCAGATCCGGGGGGGATGCACCTCCAGTTTGTGTTTCGTTTCTCGCCTGCTGGTGCTGGTGGTGGTGGTGGGTGGTGGTGGTGGTGGTGGTGGTGGGTGGTGGTGGTGGTGGGTGGTGGGGGGTGGTGGGGGGTGGTGGTGGGGGGGGGTGGGGGGGGGGGGGGGGGGGGGGGGGGGGGGGGGGGGGGGGGGGGGGGAAGTGATGTAGCGTTTATGTTCGGGACTCGAGCTTCAAAAGTAATTAATTCATTAAATCCATTATTGACTGTATCTCATGGAAGTGCACACCGCTTGAATCCCTCACGTAGATCTACTTGTTTACTTTAGGTGTAATGTTTTCCCATTTCAGATCACGTGTCATTCCCTTAGGTATTGTTTCTTTGTTTCTCGGAAACGCTTGAGAAGATACGTTAATATGGATGGCTTCAAACAAAGAATCTTACTCCCAAGAGGATGACACGTGGTCTGAAATAGGAAAACATTACGCCCAAAGCAAAGAGGTCTGTTCAGTCTAACCTCTAGGGATACACATCTTCTTGCCATAAGAGCAGCCTGTCGAACAGCATGCCATACCATTCTCAAAACAATCATCATCATTACTACAGGTGAAGGAGTACAATAGGTTGAGGCAAGTGAGCTTCTTTGAGTCGGGACAGCTTCCTGTTACGGGAAAAAAAGTTAACAACAACAACAACAGCAGCAACAACAACAGCAACAATAATAATAATAATAAAATATTTCCGGGAAAATTTGGAGATAAAATTGAACACAAAAAAGTATCATTGGTCACCCATCAGTGTACTAACCCAGCCCTATCGGGCTTGACTCACTGTCTTGAAAGAACAGCGCATTAGACCACTCGTCTATCGCTTTCAAAGAATTAGCATATCAATACCGGCCTGAACAATGCATTAGATAGACTAAGTTATTTTTCTCTTTCAAATCGATGTGAACCGTGGTTAGAGCAAGGAGTTAGTCATGTATGGTCTGGGGGCCGGCTAGCTTCTCCCCTGATGCTTCGGCAAAGATTCTCTAACCCCTAAGATGACGGAACGGCACTTCATAGCCGGTCAAGCTCGGAAATCCATACTGCGCCTCAGCTTTCAAGGGAATGTCTCGGGGGTATGGTTAGTGTGTTCACAGTAGTTTTGCATAAATTACTGTGGCAGACCCGGGTTCGAATCCCGAAAGGGTCGCATTTTAATTTCTTCATTTTTTCTTTTTTTCTTCTTTTTTCTTTTCTTTGTGTGTGGTTTTAAATGCAGCAATCAAGACAACTTGTTTTGCCTGAAGTTTTTTTTTCTCTTAAAGTTTTGAATAAGAAAAACTAATGAACCTGGGCTCCCTATGGTAAAACACGGATTTTTTTCTTTTACATACAGCTTAATAGACCCCTAACTTAGTATGCAAATTGCCCATTTCAGACCACGTGACATTCTCTTAGGAATTGTTCTTTTATGGTGAACATGTTAAAATATTAACATATGAAAGCATCAACTCCCAAGAGTGGCATCACGTTGTCTGAAATGGGTAAATAAACCAAAAAGCTAAAGAGGTCTATTGATACTGACCTCTGTTTATGATAGTTCCCGTTAGTTCTTCCAAAAGCCCTTCTTTCTTCATATTCTGAATCGTCTGTTGTAAAGCTTTTGCTATTAAGAAAGATCAAACCTTACTCTCAATGTTATCGAACCCTGAAACAACCTCTGGGCTGATCTAAGTAGAGCTAACTAAGAGACTGAATTAGAATTAGACAGAGAATGAATAAAGAATGAAAGAGATGCTAGAATGAATGGGATTGGTTTGAATTAAATGCGAGTGGATGGGTGGGAAAAAGGATGAAATAAAACAGGAATGGAATATGATGACATAAAATTGGATTCATATCAAATTGGATGGATTCTGAATGAAATGTGAATTGGATGGAATGGGAATCGATGAAATCGGATGTCATCCTAAAAACAGTCCTGTGTATTCTCTCTCTGTCAGTGGTTTAGACATTCGTCATGCAGTACCTCTGTCAAAAGCAGTCTTTGGTGTACTGTCAAAAGCAGAGCCCTCGTCATCGTCTGTGCGCATACAAAGTTGTAAAGAAACCATAAGTCATTGTATATAAGTTGTAAAGTGAAGGAACAAAATTCTAGCCACGGGGGGAGGGGGTGGGGGTGGGGGTGGAGGGCAGCAGGAACTTAAAAAAGGGTCCCAAAGCAGCTTTGAAAAACGTTCACAATAAGTAGTAATTAGTAATCCAAAATAGTTTTTACCGTCACCAGATGATTGTAGCTCTTTCGATGACTCGTCAGTCGTTAATGATTCAGATTCTGGAAGAAAAGTTTTTTTTTTCTTTTAAATGACAGAAGGAATAGGAAATGTAGGAAACTAAGTTCTTCCTTCCTTCCTTCCTTCCATCCCTCCCTTCTTCCTTCCTTCCTTCCCTCCCTCCCTCCCTCCCTCCCTCCTTCCTTTTTTTTTAAAGTATTCCTGCCCCTGAAAGGGAAATCATTTCTACCTGGTATTTGTGATTTGGTTTCTGCTTGTCCGCTTCCTGATCCCAAGTCTTTTTGTACGTCTACATTCGCCAGGGGGACCTCTCCACTCCCACTTCCACTGCCACTCCCATTATCATCCGCAGTATTTAACAAATGAAGAGCTGAGTAATACAAGGTAATTGATAAATGTTTGATTATTATCAGTAACATGTTATAGGAGGCTTCGTCTGCGAAACTGGGTCAGGATCCCATTACTAGGAGTGTCAATCTCCCATACTGGGTCTCTGAGATTCCCAGATCAGGAGCCCATTACTAAGAGTGTTCATCTCCCATAGCTGGGGCTGATGTGAGAGCCCATGATTATAAATTATAAGATTAGAAACCTCTTTCTTTGAAAATTATGGCAAAATAACAACATACCACTCTGTAACTTGCTGCTTTTCCCTGGTAGCGCATCCTCGACCGATGCTGTGGTCAAAACGATAAAATGATTCCAATTATTTGAAAGCTAATTAGAAATCTCCTTGGGAATGTTCTATTCGACTCACCATCGCCCTCTTTGATGTTGCTCTCTGAATTACTGTCCACTTCTGATTTAGAAGCTGCACGACGCATTTGAAAGATAACGAGAAAGAAGATTGAATAAAACAAAATTTGAATTAAAAAATTCACAGAAGAGGAGCATACTCTTTATGTGAAAGCATTGCATGCTGGTCTAGATTGGGGTAAGAGCGACACCATATAAGGCATGGTGAACAAAAGAGTTTGTACCCAAGCTAGACCAGCATGTATTCTGTTCCCTATCTGCCTATGAGCAACAACATATGAGGTATGGTGAACAAAAGCTTTTGTACCCAAGCTAGACCAGCATGCACTCTGTTCCCCATCCCAGGTCTGCCTATGAGCAACACCATTCAAGGTTTCAAGGCGTGACCCACTAAAACTGTTTTTAGACCTATGATAGGATAGACCAGGTTTTGTGATTTCTTACCATCCACGCTATCTATTTTGGATATTGGTTTAAAATTAACATCAATGTCGTGCGGCAGTTTGACAATATTCGCATCTGGCTTGGGAATGACATCTGCAACAAAGCACAGCCGACAATGATTTAGTACTTCATAGTACTATGACTTCAATCCAATATGGCGCAAGATGGTCACGTGACGTGCTGGTCGTCTATGATATTTCATGCCAATTTTCAAGGCCATAAAATAAATTTTTGACAATTTTGATATTTTAGCATCTACCGTAGACCGGCAACTAAACAGTATGGCGTTCAAAATCAAACAAGATTGTGTTTGGAGAATTTAAAGTGGTTTAATCAACAACCTCTCTTTTTTAACAAAGGTTCACATAGAATAGACCTTATTCGCTTGGGCGTAATGTTTTCCCAATTCAGACCTCTTGGGAATACGATTCTTTGTTTGAGGGTTATTCATATTAATGTATCTTCTCAAGCGTTACCATTAAACAAAGGAAAATGTCCCAAAGGAATGACACGTGACCTGTATTGGAAAAACAATTACGCCCAAGCGAATAAGATCTATTAGAAAACAACTGTAAATTGAATATTCTATTTTTCATTCACTCACTTTTCGCCACAGGTACATGCATTAAACCGTCATCAAGTTTCGACGTGAATTCTCTGATGTCAGACTTCTCTGAAGCCTTCCGTAGTTCCTCTGTAAACAGATCATATCATGAAAACGTTTTACCAGAATCATTAAAGCAGTAAACTAACGATACGCGAAGCGATGTTCCCCTGCTTCCAACGCAGAAGTCGTGTGTCCACCCATTAAAGTAGAACTCGTTTCTACTTCTGTGACGTCGTGCGCAACAGTTGTACGGATGGACACACGGTGCGATTTTCCCCGTTGCAAGCAACGTCACAGGCAACGTCGCATCGTGTGTCCGGGCCTTAAGTATAAAGCTACATGGGTTGGAATTTACCTGGCGTAGTTCCTGAGGTATACGTGGCGACAAAGCCAGCTTTAGGGCGTCCCATTTTGGCTCCAGATTTAAAGCTGATGCTGAGTTCATTCGCGGCTGTGTTAAAGGTGTCTGGGATATCGCTACCACAAAGCTTACGATACCCATCGGTGCCTTTGACTTGGATCATGACGTAATCTTGTTCACAGCTGTTGAGATAATATCATATGATGAATGGTGTATCACTTGAAAATATATGATGATAATGATGCTGATGCTGATGCTGATAGATGATGATGATGATGCTGATACATGATGATGGTGATGATGATGATGATACATGATGATGATGATAATGATGCTGATGCTGATGCTGATACATGATGGTGATGATGATGATGATGATGAAGATGATAATGGTGATGATGATAATGACACATGATGATGATGATGATGATACATCATGATGATGATGATGATAATGATAATGATGATGTGAAGACGATGATGATAATGGTGTCGATGAAGATGATGATAATAAACATTATTAGCTGTTTCTTACTCATCACTTCCAACGTCAAACGCCTGGAATGCCAGCTTAAGTGGAGCCTTAGCAACCTTAATCGTCGTGTTACATAACTCGTTGCTAGGATACGGTTTGGGATAGTTCGGTGACGTCACCAGTCCAATGGGCGAAGTCAATGTTGCTCCACACTGATCTGAATGAAATTGAACAATGAAAGTGTTATTCTAATTGCACGGCATCTAGAACAATACATCCTCGTACCCACCTCCAGGACTTGAAGGTCTATCAACGGCCACATACGAAGCTTTGAAGCCTTGACTGGTTTGCGATTCATCTGAGAAGAATTTGACGCAGAGATTGTTGTCGGTGGAGATGTAAGGAGCAGGTTCATCTTTACCACAGTACAGACTCTCTGATTTGTAGTTACTGCAGTCTCCGTCCATTACTTTCACGAAGTCGCCGCTACATTTTCGAATTGTTGATGTGAAGTCGGGCGAAGCTATTTGCATTCTACAGCGAAGAGAAAAACTAATGGTAAGAGAGCATTCCATTTTCAAGCGGGCAGCGGGCGTGGGGGGTCCTGTCAATTCGATTTGTGTATATATCAATTTATATTGCCAGTGCTAATATCCTACGTACGTGTGGAAGTTGAGTTTAACGACTTTTCCAGGAGAGACTTTGATAGCATGAATGCACTCCTTGTTGTTAGGGTAATCAGATGGAAAGTTAGGCGAGGAGAACTGGCCTGCATCAGTCGTCAGATTACCACCACAACCTCCTGGATAGATAGAGAAAAAAATGGCGTACCACGGTTAAGAATATTTACTTAGTTCATAATCAGGCTGACTCTAGCTTTGGCATTACTTATGGCCTTTGTTACAGGGAGAAATTTTCACCTAAAACTTGTGTGTAAGAGCGCCTCTACGTGAATAGAGGCATTTGCTTGTTTCCTCCTCTGTGCTGCGAGGGCTTAAAGACCCTGTAATACCACGGTAAAACTTTTACTTAAATTGTGTGTTGAACAGCGTTGCGAGTCAAGTTTTATGAGGGTGTCACACGGTGCAATTTCGTTATGAAACTCATTCGTGACACAAGTTACAGGTGCAATGCGACCAAAGTTCCCACGTCCGCCCCACCCCAGAGGTTTTTTAAATTTGTTAAAAAAAAAAAACCGCATAATGACCCAGTGAGAGAGACTGCTCGCAGTCTTTGTCGTTACCTTCTCCAGGACACGGGTTATGTATGTTGCAGTATTCTTTCGCGGGAGGCTTCGTCAGGCCGTCGCACATGGCGTCGTTGACTTCATGTAGGTTGTCATTAGGGTCTGCTTTCATGCAAGTGACGAGACGTGATTGTAGTCCACGACCGCATCGTGTAGAACACTAGATGGAAAACAATATTAAGGAATCATTCGTCTTTCCCGAATCTAGCGGAGGCGCAAAGCATCTATGAATTGTTTGGAGAGACAGGAATTAGAGGAAAGTAAGGAATATAGACCAGCGTTATTAGAATTGCTAAGGACTTGATGCTCAAGATTAATAACAGCAGACTTTCTCTTCTTCTTAGTTTTTCTTTTTTCTTTTCTATTTTTTCTTTTCCTTTTGCTTTCCCGAAGAAAGAAAGATAAAATCGAAGATGAAAAAGAAAAGGTGTGAATTCAGCAAGTAGCTATCAGTGGTCACCCATCCAAGTACTAACCCAGCCCAAATGGGCTTGAGTTGAAAGCACAACGCATTAGACAACTGGACTATCGCATTTAAAGAATTACGTCAACAATTCCAGCCAAAACAATGGACCACAAAGACTAGATTATTTTGCTCTTTCAAATCCATGTGAACCGTGGTTAGAGCAAGGAGTTAGTCATGTATGGTCTGGGGGCCGGCTAGCTTCTCCC
>JAAAQI020125005.1:0-14835 GCA_011800005.2 Stichodactyla mertensii
TACTCCGACGAAGGACTAACGTCCGAAACGTCAGTATTTTTAATCACCCTCCACACGGTGTTACAAATTATATTCCTTATAACGTGTTAAAACATAGTTAATATGGTTAAAACTAACAAAACGTGAGTCGGAGTTCTCGACGACGTCTTGTGGGTGACGTTTCTCATCCGAGTCGTTCAACTCGCAAACCCTCGCTCCATTCTTGTAGTTGTAGCTGAAGCATTTCAGCTCAAGGTAGCTTAACCCTGAGCACGTCTTCTTATTTTGTACTTGCACTATCGTACGAATGTTGTGGTATACCAGAGCTTTGCCTTGTGCTTCTGGTTCAGGCTTGTTCGACATCACGGCAATGAACCTTATTGTTGGAAAAGAAAGGTGGCGGTTCATGCTGTACGTACGACTGAACACTCATCTTCGTGAAGTGGATAAATTCAAAGAACAACTTTCACTAACCCCCTCCCCCTAAAAATACAGCTATTTTATAAAAGGTTGTCCTCGTCAGAGGAGATAGACGATAGGCGATAGGTTAACAACTATTTTATGAGCAAATAATGCAAATGACAGTAACTGAAAGTGCTAAAAATGGCTTCTTTTTGCTGTCAGCACTGAATGTCTCAATATTAACCTAAGGACAGAATATTGTTCTATTTACGCAGAGCCAGGTCTTGTGGAATGATTTATCTCCTATCACCTATGTCGCTTGGCGATGACAATCTTTGAAATAAGTGTATATATAGACCTTTCTCATAATAGATTTGATACATAATGTTGGTAAATAATGATCTTTATCATTAAAATAACTTACACCGTCTGGAAGAACTCTCAAAAGTCATGAATTTTGGAAAGTTTGAATGGCATAGCATCAAAATTCAAAAAGTTATTGTGAATCAAAATTAGATAACTTTGTATGGATTTCAGAGATCTGAGGCCTTGGTCTTTTTTCCTCAAACTTTCAAATTTCTTTGGATAAACATCTCTCCAGTGGAAAACCAAGTTTTTATGAAACACCAAAAATTTAACGCATTGTAAACTACCGGCGATTGTAAAGCGGTTTTCTAAATTCACGTCGCCGATGAATCGCTGTTGTTTCGAACATGTTCAAATTTAGTGCGTTTTTACGGGCGATTCGTATTCAAATCACCACTCATGTCTAAACGCGCGATTTCTGGTTGCAGGTGAATCGCAGAAAAAACCGCCCGTGTATACGAGCCGAACCTACATACATCACATCACTACATCCTACTCCTAGCGTTGCCACTAAGAAATTATTATTTAGAAAGCGAAGTAATGAATTTGAACGAAGAAAATTTCTCACCTGTTGTAAAGTCGAGCAGTAAAACTGAGATAATAATTACCATGAAAAAAAGTCGTTTGTCCGGAGGAATAAAAGACATTCTCATTGCACTGTAATGGCGCTCTTCAAAAAATGTTACAGAGTTCGGGGAGAGCACAGATAACTAACAAATCCTGGTGCCAAAGAGTTCCAGTTTTTATAGCACATCAAAAGAGAATCTTCTCTTTGTTCAATTAAGGGTTTTCTGACTCAAATCTATATTGTGAATTGCGTTCATATTTTGTAATTTTATCTCCAAATTCTCATCAAGTCGGACAAGTTAATTGGTTTGTGATAGTCATTTATTAATGGAGTGGTATGAATTAATGATAGTATAATATAATGGAACCTTATTTTGATAAGATTTTTGGTACTGACCACGAAATACATTTAATGGTGTCTTTGGTACTTGATAGAAAAGAAATGATAAAGGTCTCTTAACTATGGCTGTCGAGAAATTCCTTTTATCTGAAAAAGGAGTTTACAGTCATGTGTGTCATATAGATATTAGTAAACTAAACTGAAGTTTCGTGCAGGATTCAGAATCCAGAGAAGAGGTGAATTTTTGAACCATAGAATTTTTATAAAGATATGTACCCTGGCAGGTAAATTTTGCCTGAGTCAACGTACATTTCTTTGTAAAATTTCGTATCTTTGAAAAATTATATCTTCGATAGTTTACGTGCAATCTCTGTATGACAAGTTTGACAGTAAACCACTTTTTCAAATAAAACAAATTTCTTGCAAGCGTGATGTCACATGAAGAACCCCAATAGTGAGGAGCGAACCACCGTTTTCGCGCAAGACGTCAAAACCAACGGCCCCTAGAAAAAAGTGCTGGAAATTACTAGGCTGGTAATACAAATTAAATTACTGTGGACTATGAATGGGTAAAGAATCTACTTCCGCTTGCAGCAAGGGGAAGAATAAGGGCTATCCCAAGTGCCTTTGCGTTCTTATTGTTTTCTTTGATTTCAACTGGTTTATGTCCATCTTTCTGTAACGATACTTTTACTACTTATGGTACTAATCACCGATAAGTTGTTGGTGAAAACATGTTTAACTCAAATTTGACAAATAAAAGTACTGACTTCAGTATTTTGACCAGTATCTCGAATTTTCTTTAAGGATTTAGAAAACAGATATTGCTGAAAGGTATGATTACGATTATGATTATATTATGATTATTATTAATATGATTAGCTTTCATATACGTTACAAGTATTTAGGACAATTGCTAATAAATTGTTACATATACACTAATTTCAAAAAAAAGATGGTTGTAGCATCGATTGACAATTCACCACTTTCACATCCCCATAATGCTTTGCGTTTTTGGGGGGCAACTGGAAAGAAAATTGTTCGAAAATTGAAAACTTTTCATAAAGATATTGAGTATATTTGCTGTTGTCATTAAAATATCTAGTATCAGTTTAATCAGAGTTAATGCCACACGAACAGGAGGATTCAATTTTTTATGAAGCTGATCACAAAAACTCAAGTTTTCCACGGTGAATTTTTTTAAAAATTTTTATAATGAAAGTGCGTTACCTTACCTTTCATTTGACACAATGCTAAAACATTTGGTACTACAGAATTTCAAATAATGCGAAATCTTGAATTTGCCGAATAAAAAAATTCCACAGTACCGAATTTCTAAATATTTTGACAATTGTTGAACATTTATATGATGAAAGTTATATAGAGTTATTAAGACATTTATCGTGCGAACGATACTTTCGTTACGTCATCAAAATAAAAATTATTCAAGTTCCGGTTCTACGCATGTTCGTGTACAACCTCGCGCGCGCGCGCGTCCAAAAACAATATAGAGCCACCTTAAACTGGTTAAATATTAGCGAGCATGACCATAGCATGCAGCAAGCTCCCGCAGCATGCTCTCTCGTGTGTACTAGCTGTGCAAAATAACCCTGGAGCAAAACCCTTAGTGTGTATAGACCTTTAGTTTCAGCTGTTTATGTGGTATCCTTCTCTTGCTTGCAGCTGGTGTAGAGTGCTCTTCTTTTATTCAGTGGTTTCATATTTCTTTTACTGAAGCAGAACATAGCCAAACGCTTTTCTCTTGTGACCCCCAATGATATTCCCACAGCTGAAGGGGCCGTAGCTTATGCCAAAACCGATGAATGAATCACAGGAGCTACAGTCATCCTCGCCGTTAGCCTGAAGACCTATTCTTGTTTTGTGACTTCCACACTTAACATTAAAGCCCTCCCTGCAAGCATTGAAAAACAAAACAGTATTAACAGATTTTACAGAGATGACATCATGAAGATAAGCGAGGCGGCTTTACTTAGAGCGGATTTTGTACGAGTGGGAAACGGTGGGGCAAATTCGTAACCGTGCCTTAGCAGTACCGTACTTTATCGTAACGTACTATTGTAAGTACCGTGACTGTATGACCCGAAAACAATGGGAAGCCATTTCAGTGTTACTGCATACCGTACCGTGTGCTTTCCAGGGGCGTAGCCAGGATTTTCCGGAGCAAATTCAAAAAGCCGACATTTCGTTTGACCCATCCGAACCGCCGACCCCCTCCCCCCCCCAAAAAAAGGAAATTACCGTATACATTCTAAAAAGCCGCCATTTTGTTACCACAATGGGACGGCCCTTGGCACCCCACTGCCTACGCCCTTGCATTTAGTAAGTTAGTACCGTAAGTTTCCCACTCATACGAAAACCGCTCTATGATTGAATGATTCACATACAAACATTATAGCAAACTATGATTAAAGCGCTCCCAACGTCTACGACCATATTTTGAAAATCCATTCTCCATTACGTTTCTGATAATATATTTTTCGGGGGGGGGGAGTTGTGCACCCACATATTTCCCAATAATAAAGGATTAAAGATGTAGAAATGCAAATCGATGACGTCAATGTGATGCGGTTAATTCTAAATACAAAAAACAGGCTTCATGAAATTACATATGATATTTTATGTTCAAAGCATTGTCCTCGGTCGTAATGCTCAGTCGGCCAAATCGCTTTGTATGATTTTGACTTTTTTCAAACAGCGTCTTCTGAAGATTAGAGATTACTTTACTGAGATGACGTCACATGATTTACATATCAAGATCTTCAAACCCTTATAACTCAAAAAAGGCTCACCATTACCAGAAACATTTTACCGTCCTATCACAAACTTTATAAAGAATGGAATTTCAAAATATGGACGTAGGCATTAGGGGTACTTAAAACTTACTTGTTGCAATTAGGCTGTAGTGAGCTGGAGATCAGAGATGTCCATTTTGCCTTTCCCAAACCTGTTCGTTTTTCTTGCGTACTTGTACACAGAGAATACAGCGACGTGGCGCTGATATCCACAGAAATCCAGTTCAGATCATCAGAATATTTCATTCCAAGGCACACTTTCGTGACAGGATAGCTCCAGTATGCTGGTAACTTTATCTCCGAGTTATCATCGAAGACAGTCGTAAAGGAGTCGGCATTGAGCGGGCTTTTGTCTTTCCAAAAAGATTTGTCATATTCTGCAGTATTCTAAAAAAGTAATATTAATTTCTTTCTCAAATCTAGTCAGCCATCATTTTGAATACAAAAATGAATTAACAATTCTCGGTTACCCAGACCCCTCTCGGCCTGGGAGAATTGCTTTTCACATTTTGTTGTATTCAAAATGTCTATTGACTGCCGAGGTCTTTGAAAATGGCGTAGCTGGTGTGTAGACCAATCATCGTCTGACATAAATCCGGTCAGACGCGACTTTGAATATAAAATAATAGTCCTTTCTTCGCAAATACCGCTGTACGTCTAGATTAAAGACTCGTTTTTGCAGGGTTAGCCTCATTTCAGTGTCAAAATATTCATAAATAACAACGATAAAACGAAGGATAAACAACTACAACAATAGGACACTTGCTTTATTGCGTCATGAACCTCTACTACCAGAATCCCTTGCACACTTTCTTTTGTTGAATTGATTAGCAACAATTGTCTTACTATTCTCATGAGGAAATACAAATTTGAATATGAAAGAAAATACGCGCAAAGCATTCTGGTAGTAGTGGTCAAATGACGTCATCATGTAAACGTCCTATACAAACACTTTGAAATTCCACGGACCTTCACTGAAACACGTGAATATTCTACACAAAAACGAGGCTAACCCTCTATAACAGAGAATTCGAAACCAGACCCCCTCTCAAAGGATTGGGTCGAGTGGGGTCTAGGCAACCGAGACTAAATACAAAAGCGCCGATATATTCCATGAATTGATTCAACAAATGGAGAATTTAAGATGAATGCTTTATCAATATAAGAGTACTGTACCTTTTTACCGTTAATCTTTAATGCCATGGCCCATGGACCAGAACCACATCCGGGGATGGACGAGAAGTAGCAGTAAGTATTGTGCAATTCTTCTGGAACTGCTTCAATTTGATAAAATCCGTCCGTACTATTTCTAATAAAAACAAGAATAAATAGACCATTTGCACAAACAGGTCACGTGACCAAAACCTCCTTAAATCAAACACCAGTGTCAAAATGAACTCCAGAAATGGAAAGAGCATCTCGATATTAGTAAGAAGGTGAAGTTTCAGCTCAAATGTTTGTTACAGGAGAAATGGTATGAAATGTAAAATTAAAATTTTCATTAGGATTTGTGTGAAAAATATGTGCTGAACAGCAAACTCGTGCAGTCCAGTACATTCTTCCATACAAACTATTCAAAAACTTTTGATTTTAAAAATATTTTGAGATTATTATCGAGATCATCTTTCCATTTCTGGAGTTCATTTTGACACTGGTGCTTGACTTTAGGGGGTCGGGCCGCATGACATGTTAGTGCAAATGGCATTTTGACTGGTTTCTTCTCAAGGGCGGATCCAGGACGGGACTCGAGCACGAAAAGCACCAAAAATGAATAATATTTACATCCAATAGACCATATTCACGATAGCCGCCATGATGGTTTTCATATTGTAATGCAAATTAGGCATGTGGTCCTCCAGGGGGCAAACATTTTAGACCATTTTTAAAAGATCGGCTCGTCCTAGAGACCATATATTTTTATACCAAATATTGTTTCAAACTATTAAAAATATCTGCCTGTAGTTTTGGAACTGTTACATTTGTCCTTGGCTTGGAAAATAGAGTAAGGTCAATTTTAAAAGCTGTTTATTTTCTAAACTATTGCCTTAACCAGTCCAAATTCGAGTATTTCATTTATCCCCAAAATGTTAACATACGTAATTACAGAAAAACTTTAAAATTATATCAATAAAGCAGCTGAAATCTCCAGATTTAAAGTTGTTTGCCCCCTCAGCAACCACGTGAATAATCTGCATTACTGAATGCGAAAACCATCATGGCGTCTATCGTGAATATAAGCTATTGACTGTAAGTCACTCATGTCGGGGGGGAGAGCACGCACTCCCTGCACCCCTCCCCTGGGTCCACCTCGGACTGTGTCTACAGTCCTTAATTTGGAAATGAAAACAAACTATATGCAATTCAAGGTGACGGCCAAATATAGTCCTTTCTCGATATGCAGGATTTTCTTTGGCATAAAAACGGATCTAAGCTGCGTAAACTTAGCTCTTCGTATGAACTACAGACGAAAAAGAGAAATACGAAATAAAAAGCCATGCCCCACGAAAACAAGAGGACAAGGATGCCGGAGTGTTTAGATCTATGCGTACCTAGCCTCGATGCATACACTAACAAGTAATTACCATAAATATCGAGAAAGAGCTATTTGTACTAAAACATGTCTAGTTCTGTGAAATCTCTGTTAGGTCTAGATAGAGGCATTTGAGACTGGAGAGATTGTTGTAAAAACTTTGTACTAACGGTATGAAGTTGGGAACGTCGTTACAAGACTTGGGATCTAAAAAAAAACAAACAAAAAACCCCGAAAATCTGTGATTATAAACTTTCGCACCTGTTATAGACATCATGTTCGTCATAAGAACTAATATCTTTTGTCTATCTGTCCAAAAGTACGGTTCTAAAGCAAGGTCTGCCTGATGGTCCATTCCTAGGTCGCCTGTTGGTCTATCTGTAGGTCTGCCTGATGTTCTATCTGAAGGTCTGCCTGATGGTCCATCCATAGGTATGACTTTTGGTCTATCTGTATGTCTGCCTGATGGTCCATCCGTTGGTCTGTCAGTAGGTCTGTCTATAGATCTTGGTGTAGGTCTGCCTGTTGGTTTATCTGTAGTTCTGCCTGATGGTGCATTCGTTAGTCTTACCGTTGGTCTATCTGTGTCTGTCTTAGATCTTGCCTGATATGTCTGGTCTATCTTTAGGTCTGTCTGTCTGTTCGTCTGCCTGATGCATGATCTATCCGTGTGGTCTGCCTAATGGTCTATCTCTTGGTCTAGCCTGTATGCTTCAGTGTATGTAGGTCTATCTACAAGTCAGCTCGTGTCACGTTTATTACAACAGCAGAGTAATAACAGGTGATTTGTTAAAGATACGTTTATTATTTACTTACAGATGCAGTTAAATCCACCAATACTGTTCCTACAGGATGCGATATGACAGTTATGTGTATTGGAAGCACATTCATCGATATCTGTCCACATGAAACACTGACAATATTATCCTAATTGAATGAGTTCACTCGAGCTCTACTGAAGACACAAGACAAGGACAATACAGATGGCGTCTGTAGCTTTTCGCGGTACTTACCCTGACAATCTTGGCCGTTGCCTTGGAAACCAGTTTTGCACGTGCATTCGTAACTTCCTATAGTGTTATTGCAGTGGGCGTATACCGAGCAATCGTTTGTGTTCAGGAGTGCACACTCGTCGATGTCTATGTTTAAGACAAATTTGTTAATGTACGTATACACCTATTGCAAAAAAAAGGTTGTCGGTCGGCGACCTGACATCTAAAATCTGAGCCAGACAATTAATTCGCCAGTGCAGGTCATCACTCAAAGCAACGTTATACAGTGTTTTAAATAACTAAGATAATGCTAAAAATGAGGAATTCTGTTTTATAGATGTTTTGAGGGTGACGTCACTTGTCTGAAAAAACGATTTAAAAGCTCTAGCCGCTTAACGTTACTAATTTACTCAACAATAGTTTACTGTAAATTAAATACCTGTTTCGCAGAACCTTCCAGTGAAACCAACAGGACAGATACACTTGAACGGCACGGGATCATCCAGAAAATCTCCATGGCAACTGGCGTTTTTAGCACAAGGAGAGCTTGAACAAGAACTCTAGAAGAAACATTAAGAAAAACTACGATGCTTGCTATATTATTGTGTAGTAAATACTTGTGAGATTCCCAGGGTAGAAATTGCTGTTTCTTCGTTCGTTTAGTCACAAATCGCCATCTGTACTATTAAGCGCATGCGCTCTGTGCCGCGAAGTAGAGCGAAGACTCATAGAACCTTCCAAATAGATCCTTGCAATCTATTTCGGTCCCCAATAGACCTAATTCGACCTAATTCGACCCAATTCAGACCTCTTGGGAATACGATTCTTTGTTTGAGGTTTATCCATATTAATGTATCTTTTCAAGCGTTACCATTAAACAAAGGAAAAAGTCCCAAGGGAATGACACGTGACCTGTATTGGGAAAACAAATACGCCCAAGCGAATAAGGTCTATAGAGATTTTACGGCATAAAAGCTGATTTGTCACAAACAGTACCAAGCATCTCAGCCGATATAACCCTTTTTTTAAAAAAAAAAAAAAGACGAAACTGAATGTATTTAGTATGGTCTGCGCATGTCTAATTTTTTGTAACGCCTCCCACATGGATCAGAGCGTCAAAGGACTAGTCGTTCTGATAGAGAGAGATCTAATTTCACTGATCATAGCAAGGGGGACACTAGAGAAAACGTCTGCGCATGCTCTAATCTGTATGCAAATTAGCTAAAAACGTCACCGTACTATTGTAATAATATGCAAATATTTTACTTTCACACTTGTCTTACAACTGGACTTCACAAAATGCCAAAACTTAAGGTCAGTTCTTAAAACTTCAGGCTAATTCTTACATATGTTCTTTATTTATATGATATCTTGGTCCCACAAAAGTATACCAGCGACATTTTTTGTATAGTTGGAGAAAACGAACATTTCTTTTCACACAGAAACTCTCTTGAATTCCTGGAAACGTGCTAAAGTTCACGCATGCGCAAACGTTTTTCTCTGGTGTCAGCAAGGGGTTAATCTTCCATGACCTAGGGACCGACTAACCTCTCCCTTTAGACTTCGGCCGAGCTCCCTGATTAGTCATTATGGATAGCGGTGTTGGAGCCGAAATCTCCAGCTGACCCGTAAATGGTTTCGCCCTGCCATACGACGCTTTAGCAATCGATGTCTGGATGTATGGTCCAAAATTAATCAAGTAAAATGAAAGACAAATCCAGAATACCAGGATACGCATCAAGGAAAGTAAGGATTTGTAGTTGAATAAATCTTCACATTCAGTTTAAGAAGTCATGACATTGAGCAAGCTGTAGCAATATGCAAATTAACCTGTGGTACTGTTAGTGCCAAAGCCTGTAAATCGAAAATCTCTATTTGTGCCTGAAGGCGACTTTTGGCATAGGTGTCAAAGGTCCAAAGTTTATTCGACTCAAGATAATTCTGCGGAAGTCACTTGAAATCGTACGAAGAATGACTGACTCTAGACTGTTTATAAATTGCCAGTATCACGAAAAAATAAGTCTACGTGGCTAGTAAATATTATATTTTTAGCTAGCGTTACTTGATATTTCGATTGAGTAAGGAATAGAAATAAATAGCGACAGATGATCGTGTGATATTTTTAAGGAGCGACCATTATTTCTGCGCTTCTTAACTGTGCAAGTTCTTGCGACCGGAAGTAGCATGACCGGAAGTACAATTGTCTTATGTTGGTTAACTTTTCTATCCCTAGAGGGGGTGGGTAAGGATCTGTTTGCCTACCTGTGTGCCGTGTATGGTACATTCTTGTTGATCGATCACATCATTATCTTGTTGGTCGATCATTGTCTTGTTCAACAGTGCACACTCAGCCTCGCGTCCATCCTTTTGGCAAAAATTTACTGTAAAGCAATGTGGTTCCAAGTAACATCGTAATCTGCATGTTTCGTCATCTCTGATTGGTTGAATGGTACGAATCGTGTGATTGGTCAATGCTTTTTTATTTATGACTGTATTGAAATCCAAAGTACGACAGCTCGCTAGAAAGGAAACAAATTATCATCATCACCATCACCACAAATTCTCATCAGCATCATGGCTGTCGTCTTTTTGTTAACTATTCTCAATTCACGATCAAGTTTTTAAAATTTAAAAATTTATTCCACTTTACCACTCTGAGATGGACGGAAAGCCTTACAGGTCTACGACCCAATTACAAGGCAACCGATAGATCGAATTGGAATTTGGACGTTGATTTTTGCGTAGGGAGGAAAATCGGAGAACCCGGAGAAAAATCCTCGAAGCACAGGAGAAAAAACGAGCAACTCTACTCACATACGACACCGAGCCCGGCGAGACTCGAACCCGAGTCGCATTGGTGAGAGGCGAGCATTAGCAGCGCACGCCACCCGTAAGCGTGCGCAGAGAGGGTTCCAAGGGTCAATTTTTAAGCATTTTTAAGTCACGATTTTAATGATACAGTTGTTCATTATAATTCATCAAAGGCCGACCATTCGAAAATTTGTCAATTGACTACATAATTAATCCTCTTTTTTAGCAAAATAATGCTAAAAAACGGGTCCGAAAGTCGTTCCGTCGCGTAAGTCACAGAAGACTGGTATATTACTCTGGAGCCCCCCCTTAGACGAACTCTGCGCACGCCCCTGGTAAGGTTTTAAGATTAGGATTAAGATTTTGGATCATTAATAATGTTAATCTGATGATATAAATAACCTCAACAGCTGTCGTTCAATATAGGGGGAAAAAAATTAACTGAAGGTTTCTATCTCTAAAATATTCAAGATGCTAAAGATATCCCTCTTTCTTAATCCTTTTTAAAGCCAATGGAAACTATCTTTTTTTTTTCTCTCTCTCTTTTTTTTTTTTTTTTCTTTAGTCTTTCTCGCATTTATTAACCTTTTTAAAAACACAGGACGTCGTAATAGTCAAATTTCCTAATCGTCTTTTAGCTTTTCAGGCTTTCGCGCGCCTTACTATCAAGTGTCATCTCTGTCAGTTTTGCCAGGTCTTTCGGGACATTTCTCTCAGTCGTTATCAGATTTCATCAAATTTCAGTAGCTAGTTCTTTTTTTCATTCATTCATTATTCATTATTCATTATTCATCGAGCTAAAGGGTTTTGGTTCGAGAGCCGGTTTCAGGATCGTTTTTCTCCTTCGTGTGTACCAAAGATTTCATGCAAAAAATGTTGTGGCGGGAGCAGAATTTTGTCCCCGGCTCACGTTCCCTGATATTAAACTGGTTAAAGATCAGTGAGCATGACCACACCATGCAGCAAGCTCCTGCAGCATGCTCTCTCGTGTGTACTAGTTGTGCATAATGACGTGGGAGCCTATCCCTGGAGAAATTGAAGTCCGAAGTCAAAAAGTAGAGTTCAGCAATGGGTGGCCCTTCTCGGCTGTCGTAAAATGCAGTAAATACTCTGTATTAAACATCAATTCATTTTATATTTAGAAAACTTTTCAACGAATTTTGTTCAAATTTCTATTTTTGTAGACGATTTCTGCCCCCCTCATAAACAAGTCGTGACTTCATAATTGAATAAGGCAATGCCATTAACAAAAAGATGGCTGCAAGCCCAATCTTTGAAAAAATTATATATTCTCAGCGAATTCGGTGACTCCCATTTTTATCTCCTTTTTCTACTCTATCACTCAAAATAGAAGTTATTTTAAATTGCCAAGTTTTTAAAAAATTTTTTGACAAGAACTATCATCCGAATGGATTTTCCTACTATTCAATTATTAACTACCATTACTTCACGTTTTTTCTCTGAACTTTATGTGAGGTAGACAAAAAAACATTGTAACAAAACTGAAATGAAGAAAAACACAGAAAAACACCAGAATAAATCTTTAAAGCAAAGCTTTCAAATTCAACTATACATATTGTGTGAAGTTCTCATTCATGGCTGAAAAATTTCAGGGCATTTCGTTTTTTTCCCTTTTAAGATTCCGTCTTCCTGTTTAGTCTTAATTTGCTATTGTTCCAACGGTATCAGATGGCATCGGCTCTTGAAAGCTCTCGCTAATTAACTGAATGCACCCCCGGCGATTGGAAAATAAGGAAAGTAAGAATGGAAAGAAAATAAAACGAAAAATTTAAGAAAAATATAAATACTAATCGTAAAATTTTACAGTTTGTTACTACAGTAACCTCAATTTTTGTTGTTGTTGTTGTTTTTGTGGGAATTCGTTTGGAAGTGTATTTGAAATGTTTCTCGGTCGAGACCTCCCAAAAGATTTACTTATTACTACGTACTAAAAAGATCTAGGCCTATTCTTTATCTTTGACACGCACTAAATGACCGCGTTCAGAGTATTTCATTTTATTTACAGTGCGTTTTATATAACTTTTGACAAGCGAACTCCGTAGTTCATTCGGAAGTTCCGAAGTTCAAGTCGTACTTGGGAACTTCGTTGGCGAACTTCGAACTTACGTCCCGCACAAGTTCGGTAATTCGTTCAAATCAACTTCAAGGTTTACAATGATTGAGCTGTTCCACAAAGTAAGGCAGTGCTTTGCCTAAGGATGGCTTCAAGGAGAAAAACAAGTAGAATTTGCAAAAAAAGACTGAATTGGATATCTAACGAATTACTAAATTTAGGCGGAAAGTAGGTTCGACATTCGTCAACGAAACTCGTTGTGAAATTCCAAAGTACGTTTTGAACTTCAGAACTAACGAACTTCGGAACTCGCTTGTCAAAAGTGATGTGAAACGCACTGTAACTCTTGGGATAAAAATCACTTTGTACTTGTGAATACAATATCTAAAAACTTCTAAAATAAAGCTCATAAACCTTGTAAATTCAAGGTCATTTGTCGGCGACATCAATAAAGTTTCACATGCACTCGACAGCTAGTTTTTCGTTTCAAACGTCTGAAATATAACTAATAAAAACAAGTTTGGCGCGTCACGCTTCGCGGTTGCTCAAAAATGATAGAAAATGTTTAGGGATCACCAGAATCATTTTTATAGAAAAACACTGGCAGTGTAGAGTGGTGACAGCACTCGCCTCTCACCGCTGTGGCATGGACTTGCTAGATATATGGCTGTCTTACAAACGAGAAGGTCGAAATTCTCCTGTGCTTAACTTTTAGAAACACAACAAACTTTCTAACTTTCAACAAAAAATTCATAATCACATTTCGTACAATTTGAACTCACCCTGCGATTCGGCAAATAAAGCCAAAATAACTAGCAAAGTTAGGATTGAGAACATCTTTACAACACCACGTCCATTCCTCGCCTTCTTTTCGCTACAATATCCAGTCCGCACGATGATAATGAATAGGCCTAATCATCTTTCATTCCCTTGAGAGTACAATTCTTTGTTTGAGGTTCATTCATATTAACGTTTTTTTCTCGAGCGTTACAAAGAAACAAAGAATTATTATTTTCTATATTTTTGAAAACAGAAATCACTATATTTGCAAAGACAATAAAATTACAATCTCTTGTTATCATTTAGCCTTAGTCGATCTGAATAACGGAACATTATCTAAATCAAAAATTTGTCGCAAGGTTTTTGTCTTAATGTTCAAGCACTATTGGATAATTCGTAGAAAACTTTTCAAAGTGGCCTTGGTTTCAAGTATTCGCACTGTAATGGGGGTGGCGCAGGTGATACATGGTTTAATTGCCCTACATTAATATGATACCACATCAAAAAAAAAACCAATCTATTGTTTCAACGCTAAGGATCATGGTCGTGGGAGGGGAACAAAACAGTAACATCACAAAGAAAATCGATATGAAATGCGTTTTGTAGACCGTAAGAAAAAGCGGTAACAGCCACCAAACACAGTAAATATTGTGTATTAAACATCAGTACATCTTATATTTGGCCAGACAATTTGAAAGTAAACTTATCTCAGAAACTTGGATTTCTCAACAATGTCTATCCTTACTCGGAACCGTAGCCATCTTATCTCAGCAGTTCGGTCGTTTCTTACGTTTTCTTGTATTGTCGGACCTATCGTCGTTCAAACAAACTGTCAGGGCGGCATCCCCGTGCCCAGTGCCTTCTCTGCCGCTCTTTAAAAGTACTGGGAACGAAGGTGTTGTTGTCCATAACACCACTGACGTTCGTAGTAAAAAACATCACTTATAGACACCAGTTTAAGAAAAAAGTGTTTTATTCATGCTCAGATAATCTGAAAAGATTACAGTGCTGCTCGATGAAGCCAAAAATCTAAAACTAATAAGAACACAAATATCGGACAAATGTCCCTACAACCATACATTTCTTTGTAAATTCTACCATATTAGAACGGCTGTAAAATGTTCAATATTGAACCAATTAACACCAAACTTCGGGATTTTGCAAAGCTCGATATGCTCTTT
>JAAAQI020125016.1:0-14832 GCA_011800005.2 Stichodactyla mertensii
GGTTCAACAGTCTGGTCTCAATTACTAATTATTCACTCATGATTGTAAGCTGCGCGGCTGCCTATGGCGCCTTAAAAAATGCAGTCTGTAAAAATTTATATTAATCATTGTAAAGCGCCTTTGATTATATCCACATAGAAAAAGACGCTATATAAATCATAAATCATTATCATTAAGGGTTTCCCTATCAAACAGACAGGGTAACCCTAGCAGTAAGGTAATCTGGGTGCGCTTGTAAAGGCGTTAGAATAAATAAGAGAAAATGTATAGAAGCAAGGGTAGCCCTATTACTAGGGTAACCCTTCCTCCTCGTAAAGCGGGCCTAAGATGTTCTTCAAAGATAATCTAATTCTCTAACATGATCCACATCAATCTATAAATCGACAGCAAGTTATGTACGTGAATGACGGAAATTTTATTGTTCTTCAAATGCTAATCAATAGCTTCTTTGCAATCATTTCTAAGAGGATCAAAAGATAAATGCATGGCGGCCATGTTGGTGCCACAGACAAAAGGAGCTGAGAAAATGAGAAATCTTTGTTTTAAGGTGGCCGCTTTGATCTAGAATATTAAGATTCTCCCGATATCGCCAAACTCGCTAAAAGTGCCCTTCACCCCTCTGACAATATTCTCAGTATTGATTCTACATGGAATCAGCTGTTCAATGACCCCAAAACACTAAATAGTTTAAGTGGAGCTTCTTGAAAGTTGTAAAGGTTTTTCCATGCCACATACTAATGACTGTGACGTCAGAGAAGTAATTATTCAATATACAAAACATAACTGGTACAGATAAATTGAATTTGGAATACATCATTGTTTTGGCTCTTGGCTCTTATAGAAATTATTGTAAGTTAGTTTTCATATAGTAGCCCGTGTTTCGAATAACAAGGAACAACAAAGAAACTTAAATGACTCTCTTTCTATTTTGGTTATTGAACAGCTGATCCCATGTAGAATCAATACTGAAAATATTGTCGGAAGGATGAGGGGCACTTTAAGACTTTCCAACATGTTTTCCAAAGTTGAGTGTTGTAATTCCTTTCCCGCTTTATTATTCCTTACCCCCACCCCACCCCCAAAATAGAACCAAACAGAAATATATCGATACATAAAGCAAGTCATATTTACTTTTATGTTTCATGGATATCTAAGAGTAAACATTACCCCCTCCCCCCTGAAAAACGTGACGTTGTGTGAGTGTATTGTGTAGATCAATAAAGGTCTTGTTTGTCTTTGGGTTGTTTTTATTGCTAACTGCTGTGCTCGTTTTCTCCAGACTGGTTTGCTGTTCAAGACTCTTACCAGCCATTCTATGACTGTGCTTTGTATGCAGGTAAAACTCCAACCCATTTCAGTCCTTGTAAAAGTAGTCTCTAAGCCGGGTTTGAAACCACATTATAGAAGCAAAAAATAGATTAATAAAAAGATGAGAAGAAAGAACGGAAGGTTTGTGAAGCTGGAAGCAGTTGCAAACGAGCTCATTGAATTTTGTTTACTTTGTATTTACGGTGTTTAATTTTGGTTTTAATATCACACCTACAAAAAACCCTCGATTCTGATTGGCTGTTGAGCAGTCACATCCGGAACCTTTGTAATGTCCAGGGTCATGTCACGCAATGCAAAAGGACTAGAGAAGCTCCTATTTTCGTAGATGTGATTTTAATAGGAAATTACACCTTAGTTCTCGAAGAATTAATGAAAAATACTGCTATACACTCGTGGTATTAAACCACTTTCATCAAATATACGCGCGGTATTTTTCATTAATTCTTCTCGAACGGTGTAATTTCCTATACCAATTACTAAACGAACGATTAAACAATGAATCACGCTCAGTTAAATAGCCCACTTCCAAGTTCTCGAAAATGATGCATAAAGGTGAGACTTCGTGCGCAATCACGTGTGGTATCGTGAAACCGCTGACATTTTTTATGACTTTTTTCTGTTGCTGAAAAGTTTATTTTTACGAGTGAGCTGTGAACAAGTCGTAGAGAAAAGAATGACAACAGAACAAGTCAGTCGTTTCACGCTACCAAGTGTGATTTCACAGGAAGCCTCGCCTTCATGCATCATTTTCGAGAACTCGGAAATAGCCTATTGACTACACACTGCATCTGGGATCCCTTGGTATTTTTCACCTTCGTAAAGACACTTTTCGTAAAGACGCATTAGATCTGGCGTAAAAGTCTTTAGTCATGACACTCTCGCTTGGGGAACTTAGCAATCACTATTGTTATTAGTATTTTCTAATCATCATTAAAATCATTATAGGTAGTTGATAATGTCATTTACAGTGGAGCTGCAGATGGCAAAGTGTTGGCTCACAACTTGAATGTAAGTAGTAGTTGCGGTAGAGGAATATTAAGAAATGGAAAACCACAACACTGTGTGCATCCACCTTCCCTGTTTTGACTAGATCTAGTTTGGTCGCCCATTGCAGGAAAGTTTTCGGAAAGACTGTGGGTGAAACTGTGTTACGATAAGTGTGAGTTAACGTTCACTGATTGATTCATCGGCAAGTTCGTTGCTTCAGTCTTCGCAGCAGTGGCGAGAGCTGAAAAGTTTAGTTCTATGGTGCATGAACAATTTATTCTAACTGTAAAAGACGTCGTCTGCCATACTTGGTAGAGTCGTTTTCGTATATATTAAATTTGAAATTCACTGTTCCATTTCTTATTTGATCAAAACCTTACTCACCAAGGTTTCAAAGGACTTAACTAAATTCAAAGTGTAAGATAAAACTAAACAACTAAGTAAGATGGTAAGAGAACAGCATAAACAATATAAGAACCGTAGTACTTTTCTGGTGGTTAAGGTGCTGAACCGTGTCTGCGTTGTTGTCGTTTAGACTGGCGAACTTATCAGGAGCTACTGTGGCCACACTTTGAGTGTCAGCAGTTTGCAAGTCGTTGGCCGTGTATTGGTGACTTCGTGTTTAGATAAACTTATTCGCTGCTACGACCTTATGGTAAGTGAAAACTGACTTTTGAGATTTCGTTTAGTTCAAAAATCCTTGTAAAATTGCTTGGCACAATTTACATGCGTATCAGTGAACCTAGTACCTAGTACTCCCGCGTCCAGGGAAAAGGAATCAAGCAAGAATTTTGTATTTTGAATTCTGGTCAGTCGAAATACAGAAATCAGTCGGCTCGATAAGGTTAATACCTCGGTTGTTTATGTGCAGTGTGCGAATGATTTGTTTTCGATTGCGAGCCAAGATGTGATATGCATAGTCTGATGCTAGAAAACGAAAAAACTGTGAATTTTTGTATCGAGAAAAGCAATGTATGTCGTCAGGGAATTGAAAAGTTTTGCCAAACGTCAGGGAGAAGAAGGCATTCTTTTTTCCTAAAGTAAATAACAGGGATGGAGAAAAGCAAGATGGAAGGATAGCGAGAAGGAGTAAAGGAAGGAAAGATGGGTGGTGAGTGGAAGAATACATGGACGCATGGATAAGGGTTTGAATATATATAAATAGTTTGATAAGTGGATGGATAAATGAATGAGCGAATGGATGGATGTATGGATGAATGGATAGATTGGGTAGCGACTTGAAGAGTTTGCAAAATCCGAATGAACATGATTCACTCGGTACAAGTTTACGTACAGAAAGTTTGTACCAAGTACGTAGACTGTGACTGCAATATCCTTCCATGTGTTAATTATTCTCATTCCACATGGTTGTAGTCGGCAGAACTGCTTCAAGCGTATGGTGGTCAGTCTGATATGATATTTTCTGTTCATTTGTCAAATGGCAGGGTAAGTAAACCCAGAAATATCATAAGGTGGTTTTCATAATATTCTTCAAACTAGTAGTAATTTTATGTTAAAGGGGTTATACGCCTATTTCAAAAAAGTTTGTCATCGCCAAGCGACGTGAGGCGATAGGAGATAGGTCATTCAACAAGACCTGGATCTGCCTAAATATAACAATATTCTGTCATTAAACTAATATTGAGACTTTCAGTGCTGCTGGCAGCCAAAAGAAACCATTTTTAGCACTTTTAGTCACTGTTATTGGCATTGATAGATAGTTCTGGTATGACCTATCGTCTATCGCCTATCTCCTTTGGCGAAGACAACCTTTTTTGAAATAGCTGTATACAGGAGAGGTTAGAAGATAGCAGAGGATAGCAGAATGTTATCTTATAAGTTTTGTTTTATACTTCTATTTTTAAGCTTGCCCATTGTAATATCAACTATTTACCCTGGGGTAACTTTATAAACATAGCCAGTTAAGCTGGTTTTGCAGTAGCCATACTAGATTCAAGTTCATTTTATCTTGGTATTTTTACATCCAAGACGCTCTTGATGGGCCAAAACTCAACTTCATTGCATATGATTGATACTTAACCTAACAAAAAGCAGGCATTGTTTAAAAGCGGTTTTTATTCTGCTGCATGCAGATGAGATGCAAATGAAACAACATTGTATTGACCCAATAGCCTCACTGGAATGATTCTTAAAATAAATGATTATCTAATTGCGGGCACAGCTGTAATAACAGCTATTCAAACGCATCGAGTCCAACATCATCGAGTTCAAGCAAGCGTGAGTTCTAACCAAACTGGTCCTCTAAGTAATTATCAATATCCGATAAAATGAAAGACAGATCTCAAAAGCTTTGAAAATGAGAATTATTTCATTGCGTTTTTATCAACTGCAAATGTATTAAAGGCGATAATGTACACAGAGGAAACACACTGCGTTAACCACAAACTATGTGGTTGTTGTTTTCAAGCCGTGTTGAATCCGTCAAAACAATTGTTTGTTTTTCTCAGATTTACAGCGGTACTCGTGATGGCAAAGTTTCGTCCTTCAAATTGGACCTGAGGGTTTATCATCCTTGTAAGGTAAGGTACAAGAAAGAAGTACCTAAGATTGTTTCGCTGTGTAGGAGTGACAGAGCTTTTCTAAAAAGATTGATAATCGATAGCAGTAACCGTACCCGTTCAAGTACACGTTGTGATTGGACACGACAACAATGGGAAACTAAGTTTTGCGTCATATAGGACGGACACTCGAACCGTGAAAGCCTTTCAACATTAAGGATTAACATTAATTGATGGTTTTATATCTGAATTTAATGCTTCGTAAGTTAGAAAGCAATAAAAAAAACTTAAAAAAAGCATAACGGCTCATAATTAATGCGTTTTAGAAAATATAGAAAAAATCTATAGATTGTTTTCTCAAGGTTGCGTGCGCATCCGAACTTGACGGGCCACAAAACCACTAAACGGAAATTAAGCAGAATCGGGTAGAAAGCTTTTATTTAAAGAAGAAAATAATCAATTTTGTCAATTCTTGTTGAAAAACGTCAAAGAAATATATGATAATTTTCGTCATAAAGCTCCTCTTCTAGTGTCGTGGACCGTCAAATTCCTTGGATTTGGATGAGCGCGCAACCTTGAGAAACACTGGTCTGTTTGATAATCTATTTAAAATATCTATTAATTTCTAAGAATCTAAAAATTTAATCTTTTCAAAAAAATTATTAATTATATCAGTTATATCAAATTATATTTTTCTGTTATCCGTGCCAAACTAAAGCGAGAAAATTCAATTCAATTTTTCTTTTTCTTTGAGCATTATAAGACACTTTTCCGTGTTCTATGCAATTTTATCAACGCGTACCCTGCTAGGAGAGGTTCCTTTTCGTTTTTCTATTTTCGCTAATTGTCTTTTCGTTGTACTAACTTTGGTTTATGTTTTTTCTCGATCGTTGCGCACCTCTGCTCGGACTCGGCTTTTTAACGTTTGAGCATGCGACGAGAGTCGTCACGTGATATGTCAAAGGTAAAACGTTCGCCTCTCACCACTGTGAGTCCAGTGGGTCGGGTAGCTGTTTCGAGCCCTGCAGATGCCACAGTAGAGTTTCTTAGATGTGTTGTTCTCTTCCCTTGACACGAGGGTTTTTCTCCGGGTTCACCAGTTTTTCCTCTCTCCGTAAAACTCAACATATGAGCTGAGAGTTGTATACTTAAAAGAGTTAATGTAGGGGTAGTGTGTGTGAGTGATAGTGTCCCCAATAGCCTTCTGAAGCTTTTACGTCACGCAATTCATATGCAATGAATTGTGGGATATGTTTGGGGCAGACAAACAAAATGGCGGAGTGCCTGGTCAGGGTTTTCAATAATAGGCGGCTACCGGCGGTATAGTGCCGCCTATTTTACCTCTTACAGCCGGTTATTTTGTGTCTTACAGACTCCCCTAGCACAACGGGGCCTCACGGCCCCGTTGGGGACACAGACGCCTACTTCAATCACTCAGACGCTTATTCAAAAAGATATTGAAAACCCTGCCTGGTGAAGCTTTCTGTACAAGAAGGGGCAATAGTTCCTTGAAAGAAACAGAGGATAACAGTCTCGAAGACTTAAAAAGATTGATAGAGACGAGAGGCTTTTCTGTCGGAAGGCAGGAGTCAACTGCTTTAGAGATTTATACGAGTTTTCAAGGGAGAATCGAAAACTGCCGTAAAAATGGTGAGCGAAAAAGTTGAAATTCTTTTAAATAACGATCTTTTGGTTGTCCATTAGAGTTTTCCGCATTTATATGAACCTTATTTTTACGGTAAAACAAAATTAATGAATTGGTAGCAGCAAACTGAAAAAATTGGCTGGAGATAAGACGATGTTTAGCCTGATAAAACTAGTAGATTGCCAGGCTCAAAACAACAAAACCAAACCAAACTGACGTCAATTAAAATAATTCATAATATTCAATTCATTAAATATATTTCCATTCCTGTTAGCACTTTCTAAAGTGCAAGCAACAAGCCAAAAACACTATAAACATAGTTTTTCGTTCAACATTTTTACGGCAGTTTGAGCCGGCTGTCTTGAAAAGCGTAAATCTCCAAACGTAGTTTACCTTTTGACATCCTGCTTTCTGACAGAAAAGCCTCTTGTCTCTATCCATCTTTTAAAGTCTTGAACACTATTATCCTCTGTTTCTTTCAAGGAACTATTGCCCCTTCTTGTGCAGAAAGATTCACCAAGCACTCCGCCATTTTGTTTGTCTGCCCCAAAAATATCCCACAATTCATTGCACATGAATTGCGTGACGTAAAAGCTTCAGAAGGCTATTAGTGCGAAAGCCTTAGAACGACAAGAGTAGTTCTTGGTAACATGCAAATAAGTTGCCTGCCATTTTTGATTTTAACGTGGCCTCGTTAGTGTCCAGTTAGAAATTGGTTACATTATGCGAGCGCATGTTTGCAGGCTACTTTTTGTCAAAAATCTCTCTTTTCTGTTTAATGCCTGCTCCTTATCGACCAGATTTTTGATCGACAACTCGGCGCATGCTCAAACAAAAATGCCGAGTTCGGGCAGAGGTACCTTTCGTAACGATCGATTACAAAAACGAATGCCAGTACAGCGAAAAGGCAAAGCAAAAAGAGAGAACGAAAAGGGACCTCTGTAAACAGGGTTATAACGCGGGATGCTGGGAAAAACACGAGAACAGTTTTAGAATCACGGATCGTGGCAGCCCACGTAGGTGATTCAATCCAGAAATTTTCAAATGTTTTTTACATCCCAAGTGTCGATAAAACACCATAGATCATGACAAAAGCGTTTTATGAAGCTTTTATTAAACGAAATATGTTTGTATGGAAAACATGTTTCCATGCTCTTATATCACATGCTTTTTTAGCCATTCAAAACGCCTTGGGCGTTATATCGTGTTCATTTTAATAACGCAGACCGTGAAAATACTTTCTTTTAGTGGAAAGATTGCCAATTGAATTTCGGTATCGTCTCACACATGAAGGAGCACATTAAAGGTAAGAACAGTTGTTTCTGATGACCACAGACCCATTCGCACAGGCTTAACCCCATAAGTTTTTATAAGTTTTTTAATAGATACCAGTCATAGCTACTCTGGGCCCAGAAGTTCAGGCTTTCCTTTATCTATCGTGAGCAAGGAGTGCCAGAGAGCAAAAGAGATAAAGATAAAGGAAAGATAACCTCTGGGACCAGGGTAAGTCAAAGCCTTAGATTTGAAAAGTTTTGGTGTTATATATTCAAGTCGTATATTCTTTACATTGTCGTTGGTATAGCGACATAAGCTCATGGCCGTAGCTATATATTTTCATCTTGCATCTTGTACGGAATGGAAGAATTCCCACAGCTAGCACTAGCCTAGCTTATGAGCCCATCAGTATGGTCGCCATTTTCCCCCTCCTCTTCACCCTAAAAAGAATAAGCCATCTGTATGCAGGCGTCATTTTTTCTACCAAGACCAGAATGCTTTATCAAAGTGCTTTGTCTCTTTGTAAAAAGACAATTGGTAAAATTTGCCTGACAATAGAGGCCACTCAAAGCATTCTGGTCTTGGTAGTAAATTACGCATTATATGCAAATGGCCTATTCAGACTCAGTTGGGTATTCCTCATTAGCAGCACTTGTCTTTTCTCACGCCTGTTCGAGAAGACCTGAACTAAGTCTGCGCATGCTGCTTATGCTTATATCGTTAGTAGAACGTTTTCACATAACCCACTTTTAACATGCAAATGAGCATGTTAGTAAAGTAACATGCTAATGAGGTGTGCGCGTGGCCGCATTCTTAAGTCAGTCAGCTAACTGCCGAAAGGAATGAAAATAAACCAAGGTTTGATAATGAAAACATTTATTAATTTCCTCATAAACCAACAAATATCTGCTCTAAAATGATCAGGCAAAAATAACAATGAACTTAAATTCGTATTATTAGAATCGGTACATTTTCCGCTTTCGTCAAATGCAATCCCGATATGTAGCTAAAGACAAACTTTGTTGTAAAACAATTCCTCGAAAACGTATCTTGTTAAACAAAAACCAACATATAAGCTATATTTTTCTACAAATTAACTTTCTCAAGGTGAGTAAAGTAATAAATGTTTTCGTTATCAAACCCTTAGTTTTCATTTGGGCGGTTAGCTGACTGACTGAAAGTGTGGTAATGCGGGCAACAACATCGTGTAACTTGTCATGCAACATTAGAGAGCTTCAGATTGGAGAACGAGTACTCGTTCTCCAATCTGAAGCTCTCTATTATTGTGTTGCAAGCTGCAGAGTAATTTTTGGTCGTATTACCACTCCGCGCGCAAAAAAATTTCTATGTTGCACGAAGTAGAAGCCATCTCTTCTCTGCGCAAAAAAAGAATATTTGTTGCGCGCGGGTTGGTAATACGAGCAACATTTCCTTTACAACTTGCAACGCAATAATGTAGCGTGACCAGTTGCACGATTTTGTTGTCCGTATTACCGCACCTTGAAGAATGCGGCCACGCGCACACCTCATTAGCATGTTATTTTACTCACATTCTAATTTGCATGTTAAAAGTGGGTTATGTGAAAACGTTCTAGTCAGAAATGAATTTAAGATTGAAATTAAGCCATTTCCGGGACGATTATTTGTGATGAACAAATAAGGTAATAGGCTTAAGTGTTGGGCGTATTTTCCTTCAGATTTCCACATAATTCAGCAAGGCACCATTGATAAGTGTCTTTGGGCTGGTTGTGCTCATGTTTTTGGAGAAACTGATAATATTGAGGTAAGGAATATTGCAGTCTAGCTCTCTAACACCTCTGCTATGACTAGAAACAATGTTGACCAACAGTACTGGAGATGATGACTGTAAAAATTCACGGCACAGTCACGGTACGAAATTCACTTTCCCGAATTCAAAGAAAGACTGGACACGAACTTATCTCTTCCCAAGAATCAATCCCAGAATCCAGTGCAATATGAGCGCACTTTTCGATCAAATTCTGCCCAATGATTTTGTGTGGCACGAATTCGTTTCCAGTCCTCCGTTGAATTTCGGAAAGAGGAATGACGACACTCGTGGAATCAATCGTGTCGACTATCCTGCCATCTAATTATCGACTCTCTCGGACCCCTATACGTAACGGCTTTTCATCCGAACAAAGTGTCTGTTCATCAGTACATATTTGGAAACCATACAATTTGGAGTAAATTTCTCTTAGCACTGCGAAAGTTGGTCAAATTTCTATTGTTTTGGATAATCTTCACTCCTCACAAATTGACATTGGGCAATTAGATTTAAAAATTAAGTCTACCAAATGAAAGATAACATCCTTCTAATGCAGTGTTATCAGTATTCATATTTCAAAGATTATAGAGAATGCATGTCATTTAATAATAAAATTTATGCGACTAGCTTTCCCGTGTCTCCTATGGGACCAACATTTGGCTTTGAAAGAGTCTAACTGCACATTGAGTGTAGGCTTTAACTCAGTAATGAACAGCTCCCATACACAAGGCATTCGAACTTGTCTTTGCAACGTTTTAAGATCTTAAAACCTATTAACATATTTTATTTATCTTTTAAACATCAGACTATTTTAGATCACGTGGATGGCCACCTTAAATCCAGTAAGACCGATCCCTAATGCTGGGCTATGCTGGATAGTTAAAGTTACCGCCTGATACAAAATATCGGACTTAACTGGCTCTTGTGCACTGGATGGCCTGCTTGAATTACGTTCATTGCTGCCTTATATCCAGTAAAACCGATCCCTAATGCTGGGCTATGCTGGATAGTTAAAGTTACCGCCTGATACAAAATATCGGACTTAACTGGCTCTTGTGCACTGGATGGCCTGCTTGAATTACGTTCATTGCTGCCTTATATCCAGTAAGCCGACCAATCTCTGATCGTCTGAACAGGACTGGCTTCAGTTAAACGTGGCACAACTATTTGATTTTACTAAGTCGCGATGGATACTTGGATCCAGCTAGTAAAATTGATGCCTCCATGATGATCTAACGAAATCATATTATACGACACAAAAGCGGGAATCTTTGAGAACATGAAGGACGAAGCCAAACATCACACCATTCTAGCTAAATGTAACTTTTCGTAGCTGTGCAATAGGTGTGTATTTCCTCTTTGGCCGAGGTGCGAAAAGGTCGGTTTAAGACCGAACCCAAAGGTCACTTATTATTTATTCTAGTGTCTTTGGTGAACTTAAAGGGAGTGTTTCTTTTGTCTCCGTCATATTTTATTACTTGAGGACATCGCTCATTGCTTGCAACGTTGTTGTTGCTTTCACGTGGCAGAAGCAGATATGTGCGCACCAGTTGTGCCGTGTGTCTTACACACGGAAGGAAGCGCGCATTCCTTTGAAATGGTAATCTTACGGTATTTAAAAAGGCATTAGAAAGGGAAAAAACAGGGGCGGATCCAGGAATGGTAAGGGGGGGAACCAGTCATCCTTACAAATAAATAAAATAAAATGTGTTTATAATTCAAAACATTTATCCGGATAACCTTTCACTGGGTGTACCTGAAGTTCTCAAATTTAATTTCCATCAGTTTGGGACAACATTTTTCACTTTTCCCCCGCCTTTTCTGGGTTTCCTGTGGCATTGGCGCGAGGTAATAGTCACCCCTCTTCTAAAACTCCTGGATGCTATCCAGCAAAAACGCTTCGTATTCAATCAACAACGACAGTGCACCACGTGCTTTCAAAATAAGAACTAACTCTTTATAAAAAAAGCTGTCGATTGTCAATGGAAAATATCGTCCTAGATTGCCTTCCTTGGATCAGTGATTAATTCTTTGGTTGAAAACTAGTTTTACTAGGGGACTCATTTATTATTTATTCCGGGGAGGAAGGGGCGGCTGACAAGATTCGCATCCGATCATAACCCTGATAGACGCTGCAATTTTTCTCTGCAACAAAATCTAAAATTGCATTGCCAGCACGAGAAGAAAATGCAGCGTGTATAGCCGGCTTAAATATCATGACGAAGACAGTTATTCCCTCTTTCTATGCATAATTTTTTTTGTAATCCTTTCGTGAAATTTTGGTGCCCCTCCCTCATTCTTGTCAGCATCCCCCCCAGCATAAATAATGAGTGTTCCCTAGAGTAATGTGAAATGAACACGTGGACTTGTCAATTTATGATGTGAGGAAAAACGGACGAAAGTAATATCATAGTCCAACTAAAATATATTAGATAAATATTTATTTTATTGAGATCAGTGACGCTGATAATATTACAAGCTGTATTTCCGTCATGGAATGGATTGATATTCTTCATTATGTCAGGCGTTCTGTTTTGAGGTTTATTCATACATAATTTTTTAAGAAATTACGCAAAACAACATTTTGAATAAAAAAACATGTTAAGAAATCTGGAGCTACACTGTATCAATTTGCCTTTCCGATGTTCAAAGGACACGGACTCTTTCTTGTCTCCAAAGTTAATCCCGGAATCCATGCTAGATGGCGGAACCTCTTGATCTTCTACCAAAAAAAGAAAATAAAAATCAGAGCTAGGAATCGAACTGAGGCAAATTAGTTCAGGACCAAAAAGCGAACGAAGCTGAGATTTCAACTGCGCTTGCACACATCTAATGCCACCAACTTTAAGTCGTGGTGTAAGTTATACTTCACAAAAGAAAACATTCCCTGGTTTTAGGAACCGGTCATTATTTATGTAGACCGGGGGGGGAAAGAGGGGGGTCAAGTGTATTTCAAATTGGTCAGAGGGGGATCTCTTTCACAGTTTTAGGCCTAGGAAGGAGGGTTAGTTTATCATCATTATTATTATTATTATTATTATTATTATTATTATTATTATTATTATTATTATGGCAAATCCTAATTACTTTTGTGCATATCATTATTACATCAACCAGCGGATTTTAAATCTAAGCTAGTTAATTACATCCATTTACATTCTTTTTTCCGTTTAAACAAATTCGTAGAACTTCTTAACGATATTTACATTCTGGCTCAAAATCCATTTCTGGCAGCGTTCGATAAGGTAACTCGGTTCCTTGTCAGTGTTCGTAATTGATCTTAAGTCATTTCTCAGTTGTTCATGGTGTCCTCCAAGAAAGTCAAAAACAATATTGATTTGATATATGCTATTTACATTCTGGCTCAAAATTATTATTATTATTTATTTATTTTTTTTATTTTTTTTATTTTTATTTTTATTTTTTATTTTTTTACCCATGTACTTACATGCAAGCGATGGTTGATTGTCATCGCGACAGGGGATTTTTTTTTCCTGTTTTACGTGGGCGATAACCAAAAAATAGCAAGTCATCATACAAATAAACTGACGAATTTTGGAGCACACGTTTTTTTTAAAAAATCTGAGACTATCGGGACAACAGACGGAAATATGATTTAATAAAACTGGATTTAATATTTAAAGGATAAGCTTTTAAAAATTGTCATCACTTTTGATCGAACTGACCACCTCTGAGATAAAGCACCGTTTCCTGACGGCAAGTTGCACGATACCTCTGGAAGGTTTTCCGCCAAATTTTTGCAAGATTTTTGTATTTGAAGAAGTCTCGATATCAGCGTGTATCAACTCGACTACAAAGAGCATTATTTTTTTCTGAATAAAAACAGGCTGAATTTTGCTGGAACAGATGGTGGACCCATGATTATAATCTTATGCTCCCTGACCCATATTCATTGTCTACGTTTCTTTGGAATATGAAAAAGTATTGAATAACGGCACTTAAAAGATCGAAAACAGAAAAATTGGAAAGGAAAAAAATCAAAGCTCCTTGTCATAAAAACCAATATTTTTTTCTCTGGCACCACGCAAAGTAATCCAGAGTAACTCCAAGTTATGAGCACAACATATGTTCGGAGTCTGTGGCCATCATTAAGATTGTGTCAATCTGTTAAATCGTATCTGGAAATCCAGTGCTCTAATTAATTTTTGACTCGAGTATCATGTGAAATAAATAGGAATTATTGGTTTAATCGAATAAACGCTTCAAATGCTGTCGGGCAGAGGAAACTGGGGAACAAGCAAGCTATCGAGGGACCGAAGGACAAGGAACTCACGTTAAGGTGACTCCACAGTTTTCAGACGCAGGCGCGCGAGGTTGAGAAATAGAACTCAAAGAATTTGTATTTTGATGACGTCAAAAAACATCGGTCTAATTAAATTAGACATGCGCAGACCATGGTAAATGTAGAGCATGCAGAGAGTTATCAGTTTCGTCATTCTCAAATAAAAATAGATTTTCTACTACTGAGATGCTTGGTAGTATTAGTGACAAATCAGCGCTTGTGCCGTTAAAGCGGAAGTCTTTATTGTGTTAAAAATGAATGGTAAGGTAACGGACATTCATTCTAAAAAGTTTTTAAAAATTAAAGAGTTGGTCTATAGATTGATTTTTCGTGACGTCATCGCGGCCATGTTAGTTGATTTTTAACAAAAGTCCTTTTGTCCGAAGCACCAACATGGCCGCCATGCCTTTGTCTCTTGGAAATGGCCGAACACGCTCTATTTTGACCCCGTCCACACTAATTCGTTTTCGTTTGAAAACGCATACTTTTCCATACGTTTTGACCTTGCGTCCACACTAAAACGATCGAAAACGCTTTTTCATCGAAAACGCATACATTTGAAAACGCTTTTCAAAGTGGAGACATTTGAAAACGGAGGTCTATCGTATTTTAAGTAGTGGACGGGCAAAAAAGCTGCGAAATCTCGATGCGTTTTCGGTGAGACGAAACTGGAGCCAGTTTCGAAAACGCATTAGTGTGGACGGGGTCATAGATTACTATGTCCTTTTGATTGGAACTAAGTACTGAAAACTCTAGGTAGCTACCTTATAAACATCTATTAAGCTTTGAGCAATATCTTTGAACCTCATTTTGTGTCGGCGGCGAATCAAGTATGATACAGCATTGCCTGAGAAGTGACTAAAGAACTCTCGACGTAAAAAAGGAAGAAACTAAAAAAGGAAAATATGTTTTTAACAAGCCCAAGATTATAAGGAACTGTTCTTTTTTTATGGGCATAGCGGCTGGGGGGGGAGGGGGGGGGGCCCAA